>ML836376.1:0-21237 GCA_009831015.1 Picea engelmannii | reverse complement strand
CACACAGGATTTTCGGTTCAAAACAGAGGTGAATCCGGCTCTTTCAGAATCAATCACAGGCTTCTGGTTCAATACGGAGGTATACACGGGTTTTCTCAGAGCCAGACACAGGCTTTCCGGATCACAGAGATGCACGAAGGTTCTCTCCAGAACTTGGGTCCGTCGTACTGCTCAGAGCCCATACATGCTCAGGTCGTCTGATCGAATGAGAGTCGGGGGCCCCTCTCACAGCTCACCCTGGTCGTTTTATTCGCATGCACCAGGGTTGACACTTGTCGCCCTGGGAACTGCATGCGTTCCATGAGCACGCATGCCTTCCTCATGGTTAGGAACTTAGGATAAAACATGAAATGCTCATGCCTTTTTGAAATAATATTAAAATATTATTCCCAAGGCTGAAGCCCACTAGGATTAACACTTAGCCCCTTTTCCCACCTTCCAACCCCTAATCCCTTGCCTTCTCTATGGAAGCTCAGTCCCCCTTCACTCATTCATCGTGGTCAGTCTGCACCTAGCGGTGTTTACAAATTTTTATTAATTTTTCTGCATGATTACAAATACAACAACAGGCTCCTGACCTTCAACACTTAGGCTCCCTGGCCTAACAAACACATAAGCCACTAGCTTATAAAAAACTTAGCTCACCAGCCTATAAGACATAATTACAATTCCTTTCAAAACATGATTTACGACAGGGCTCGGCCTTGGGGACACTACAGTATCAATTCATTGTTGCATATTGGAGAGGGGTTGGCCCCTAGAGGCCTGAGATAATTGCAACGATGGGAGATGGATATTTGTCGGTAAGATGACTTCCTAACCATAAACAAGAAAGAATGTGAATTGTCGAGAGCTTCCTTAAGAGTCATTCTATCATCCCATAGTGCGTTGTGCAGAGCATTGTGCTAGTTCTTGTGATTTTTAATGACCATCTTCTTTAAGATCCAAATTAAATTTTTATTTGTGGATTCTGATACACCGTTTCCTTGAGGACAATGATTATTAGAATATCTAAGGATAATCCGCTTTTCAAGTACAAATTTAGTCAATAGAATAGAAGAAAAATAGGCAACAATATAAAAAACAATTACTGAAGGCACCCTAAATCTAGTAAGTAGGTGTTGTTCCAAGAACTGAATAACTACCTTTTCATTAATGCAGGTAAGGGGAATGGCTTCTAATCGTCGCGTAAAATAATTGGCTGCAATTAGAATGTACTTGTGTTACTTTAAAGAATTTGGATTGATCTCTCCTATGGCATCTATTTCCCATTGTTCAAATGGCCTTGTTTATTTAATTGGTTGCAATGGGATAAAGGCCTTCTTTTCTTTACCTGGACTCAATTGAAAAGTCTTACATGTCCTGAAATGTGTATGAGGGTATCTAAACAAGGTCCACCAATAATATCCTACCCTAAGGATTTTATGGGATGTTGTCTCTCCCACAAAATGCCCACCAGCTGGGCCATTGTGCAATTCTTTTAACACCTTATTTGCATCTTCTTTCTCCAGATATCTTAATAAAATCTTATCATAGTTTTTTCAAAATAATATAGAATTTATGAGACAATACTGGGAAGATTTCGATCGAAGATCTCTTCTTTATTTTGAAATTAGATGATTTGGGTACATCCCATGATGAAGAAAATGAGAAATATTTGCATACTATGAACCATCATTTGGTGGAACATAAAGTACTTCACGAAACCACATAGACAATTCATTTTCCCAGCCAGACTCTTATGGCCCCTTTATGTCTTGGGAATCTCTGGCCAACTTGCACAACCCTTGACCTCTAAAAATTTGTGTTGGTTTGAATTCTAGGTCAAACTTCTGGATGACAGTCATCCAATTTCCTCTCCACTCACCTAATTCCTATTGCGTGAAAAGTTCCCTTACCGAGGTATGAGGGACTATGACTTTGGTATGGTTCTTGAGGATATAAGACCTGGAATGTTTCACTACTTTGTACACAACACATGCTTGCTTATCAATCACATGGTAGTTTAGTTCTGACATTTGTAAATTAGTACTCATGAAAGTGATGAGGGCTTGTTCTTATCATTGTCCTTCTTAGTGAGGACAACTACCAAACACTTATCAGAAGAAAAAGTATACAATAATAAATATTTGTCGAAATCAGGATTGCGTAAAACCAGAACTTAAGAAATAACAATCTTAATTTGATCAAATGCTTCATTCTCTTCATTATTCCATTTAAATTATGCATCTTTGCGTATCCTTTTCTGTAATGGTTTGATTGTTTCAACGAAATCAAGAATATTTTTTCTTACAAAATTGATCTTTATGAAAAAGACTTCATGGATTTCTTATTATGAGGGAGAGGGAGTTGAGAAATTACTTTAATCCATTCAAGATCAATGCTCATGCCATCCTTAGATATTGTATGGTCTAAGAGTTTTCCCCAAAGATAGTTTTTTTGGATTAAGAGAAATATGATATTTCCTACATCTCTCCAAAATTTAGGTTAAGTGAACGATATGGTCTGATATATTCTTTGAATAGACTATAACATCATCTAGATAGACTAATATACATTTATTTATCAGTCCCATAAAGGAAACGCCCATGGATCTCTGAAATGTAGCTCCTGCATTAATCAACTCAAAAGGCATGTGTTTATATGTGGAGGTTCCCCATTTAGTTTAGAAAGTAGTTTTCAAATGATCTTCTTATGAAACTAAGACTGTTTATATCTCGAAAAGTCGTCTAGAAGTGAGAACATCTCAGATCCGAAAACAATTTGTAATAGTTGTTCCATGGGAGGAACATGATAGTTATCTTTTTCAGATGCTTTGTTTAGATTACAAAAATCCACACACTCACGAATTTCACCTGACTTCTTTTTCACTGGTACCAAATTAGCCACCCAGGCATAATGTCTTACTTGAAACATGATCTTGGCATCCAACAATTTTTTAAGCATAAATAATTTTTGGGACGAAATTTGGCTCATGGGTGAAATTAAGGGGTTCCAAATTTTGATTGGGGCATTTTTTTTTGTATTGTAGTTGTTTTTTTATTATTTTATCATTCCCCCTAATTTATTAAAAAAACTGTTTTTATGAAAGAGAACGAAAACAAAATATTTTTAGCCCATGAAATTTCCAGCCTCAACCTCCATTGGTTAGATTTCTAGAAATACGGGAATTGCTGGTAGTGAATTCTCCCTCCCATTTGATATATTTCAAGGTTCAGGCTTTAATTCACACCAATTTCGAGTTATGGGGGCAACTACAACCTTCCGTTCACCTAGTTTGAAAAAAAAGGGGGGATTTATTATCAAATTGACAGAGATTTGCTTTGTTTTCTTTCCAATTTATGGAGAGTTAGCGAATTCCTCTCTTGGATTGGCCTGATCCAGAAAAAATTAGAGATCACTGGGTGCAATAAGTTTCAATTTATGTAGAACAACTTTGACAGAGTTTAGATTAGATGGAGGGAAGGTAAGTGGGAAGCGAAATGCAAGGAGATGAAGGAGGTGGTGAAAGTGAGAATGAGAGTGATGTGTCTGCATGGATTCAGGACGAGTGGATGCATTCTAGAAAAGCAAGTTGGGAAATGGGAAAAGTTGGTGTTGGAGAGAATGGATATCTTCTTTTCAGATGCACCTTTCCCTGCCCAAGGAAAATCATATGTGGAATAACATTTTCCTCCCCCCTACTATGAATGGTTTCAATTCAACTCCGTAAGTTCGTTGTCCTTTAACACCTCCACCATCCCTCCCCAAATTCTAAAGTTTCAATCTTTAAGAAGCGCTTTTTAAATATCCCATACTCTAATCTGTCAATATTGTGCAACAGTTTATAGAATATCTGAAAATATCAGAACATGGACGAATGTCTGTCATTCATAGAAGTGTATATGATAAAAAATGCCCCCTTCCATGGTTTACTTGGATTTTCTCAGTTAGGTTGGTAGGCACTCTTGTGCATTGAAAGAAAACATGAGTTCTTCCAATTTCTATATTGCATCATCATGTCATTATGATCAATACTATTTGTTCAAGGTGCGATTCTTTCCGCTTCTCTTGCAGGTCTCCAATCAAAGGTACTTTTTGAAGTTTGTTTTTTTCTCTAGAAAAATACGGTGTTTACTAGAACTAGAAAGATGAGAGGACATACATGGATGGATCCTCAACTTTGGATTCTATCTAGCAGGGTTTTAGCTCTCACCAGAGTACCACCACTTCAATTTGTGATCATTGTCGGGGGTGCAAAGTTCAAAGCATCATTAAATTTTAATCAATCTGCTTATTCCTCTGCTATTGAATGTCCATAGCTGCATTTTCTAGGTATGTGGTTCGCTTAGTTAGAACTTGGATTCATAAGCACATAGAATGGATTTATCTTTTAAGATGTATTGTGAATTTTTTTCTCAAGATCAATATATCTTGATATCTCAAGTACAATGCATTTTAAACAAGGGAAATAACTACAAAACACTTAGTCCCTGCTTAGTTTATGCTAAGAAAAATACATAGTAAGCAAAGTCAGTATTAGAGTGTGTTTTTAATCAATTCATTGTTATTTTATGCCTTGTTTATCCTAAGCAAAATCCATAGTAAACAAAGTGAGTATTAGACTGGGTTTTTTAACCAATTCATTCTTACTTTGATAAAGTAGTGGTACACTTGGATGGACCCTACATAAGCTAGCCGTGGAAACCTCAACCACTGCCTATTTATGAAAAAATTGTAATCTCCGATCTATTTATACCATAATCTCCACCATCATAGTTCTATTTAAAAAAACTAATTTTCCAAGGACACCTCAATACTCATTTATGATTATCATGGCATCAATGTGAGTGTAAAGACTTGCAAAGATCTGCTAGTTATCCCTCCTTAGCACATGAGCAATCAAGCATGTAGAGATGAAAAGCTCATCCAAAGGACATTGTTGAAAATGTTTTCAAACCAGTCTCTGAAAACTAAGAAATTGTTTGCAAAGATTTAGATAGATTTGTGATTTCCTAGTGAGTGCTAGCAACAATGGATATTTTCCAATAGTAACGTGCTAGTGCAGTTTGTTCTAATATACTAGCAAACCATCACTATTAATAACTTATATGCCACATATATGTTAGTATAATCAAATAAGAGACTGTGATATTGAATGAGATCATTAGATATGATTGAAATAAAGTTACTTCAACTTTTATAAACACTATCAATTAGCAATTAGCTTTGATAACAAGTTTGAAAGTTTTTTAATCATTTTAACTTTTAAAAACACTATCAAATAAATTAGCTTTGATAACAATTTGAAAGTTTTTTATTATTTAAAAGACAACTTTTATAAACATTTCAACTTTTATAACACTATAACAAGATTAGCTTTGATAACAAGTTTGAATTTTTTTTATTATTTAAAAGAGAGGGCTTCAAAAGCATGAAGTGAATCCCTTTATTACCCCACATAAGAACAAACACATTAGATCAAACACGTGCACTAATATTCTTTAAAAAGCATTGAGAAAGAGATTTTAAGTTTGGTAAACCTAGTTGAAGCATCGAAGAGCTTCAGAGTATAAAGTGATAATTAAATTAACTGAATAGCTTTGAATGGTGAATGAAGTAGGTATACTGAAGACAACTTCGAGTGCCTCTGGTTAATGGATAATGAAACGATACATCTTGTCTGTAAGTATTCAAGAATCGATTTCAACGAACAATACCGAAGACCTTCCTCCAATGATCGTCATACAAACGACGTGGGTTGCCAATTCGGGTTATTTGTTGCCACTTTTCATTAAATTTGTCGTTGTGCTTCCCATTGTCTTCTAGAGAGTCGCCCTATAATTTGTTTTCGTGCTTTCCATCTTTCCATGTTAATGCAGAGTCGCCCTCAACGTAGTAAATCTCAAGGAGTAGGAGCATATCGAGATTGATATGGATACAAAGACCCTGTTCAATTTCGAGCAGATTCATATCCATTGGTAGAGGACACAATTAAAGCACAAACATAGGGTAGAATTAGAATTAGGTTGGAGATTATTTGGAAAGTACAAAATGAGCAAGAGATTTCACAGTTTTGTTCTACCCTAATCCGGGCCATGCAAATATTTTATGTCCTAATTCTCTCTTCTCTCCATGCTCTCCATACCCGGGTGTTATCCTAGGCCCTTGCATGCATGTTACCAGGTGGAAGTGGGCATGCATGTTACCAAGTGGAAGTGGCCTTAGCGACCTTGCATAYCAAATGCTAAGGTGGAAGTGAGTATGCATGTTACCAGGTGGAAGTGGCCTTAGCTACCTTGCATACCAAGTGGAAGTGGAGTTTTCAGATAATTTTTATGCCTCCAACATTAATCAGAAATGTCAGAATTAATCAGAAATGTGAGATAATGTGCAGCGTGCACCTTCAATCTAGCCACTAAATAAATTAGTTTTCTAAAAATAATTTGTATATCTGACAAATACACAAAATAGTTTGCCAGGGCGAATTAAGTCTTGTCAAAATGTTTTGACCAATAACAATTTGAATAGAGGTAATTAGAAAATTAAAAAAAAAAAACAGTTTTTTCATTTTCTCAAAAATAAGTTTAATAAATGATTTTCTAAATCCTTCAAGAAAAGCTAAAAGTCACTTGAAAGTAGGTTAAAAGTAAGTTAAAAACATACAAAACCGACCAGGTAATATACAAAACAGACCAACTAATACGAAGTCAACAATAGTTGACTTGAAGGTGAAAGCTAGAGTGGGGGAGCGCGTGATGTGATTTACAGAATCGAACCAGAGCCAGATGCCTGCAATTCTGGAGCACTAGAGGGTGGAGGTTTCCTTCTCGGGGGGTTATTCCATATTTCACTTGTTGTTCCTTTTATATTTTAGTTAGCAACCTTCCCCTTTTTATCTCAACTGTTAGCGTTTCCTTTGTTTTTAGCTAAGAAGTTCCTCCATTTTAGTAGTTGTTTAACTACTATTCTTGGAAACTGAACTACATTGAAGTTAGTGGTAGGAACATTTTAGGTGGAGCATAGGTGGCATAAGTTCATTAATCGAGTTTGTTTACATTTAAGCATCCATTAATTGCTATTCTTGGTAATTGGAATGCTTTGTATGTTGGAGTTTGAACTGGTATTAGTGGAGCCCATGTGGCTTACCCATGGCCCCTACTCGGCAAGCGGGTATTGAGGATGACGTAAGGGCACTAATGGGAGAGGCTGATGAAGGTGTTTGGCAGGAGGAAGGTATTTTCGAAATGGTGGACTCTCTGGGGGCTCGTACTAAGACAATAACTCATTCATCAATTGATCTGACTTCTCCACAAGCTCGTACTCATAGTAGGAGCTCAGGTGGAGTTCCCTCATTCTTCGAACTCCTCCCTGGATTGTTGGATACACCTCCGGAGGTGGAGAAGTTCTCACCTATGAGTGGTCTGAGAGAGGAGGCCAGAGGCGTGGGATTCACAGGTGCTCAGAGTAAGGAGAGTAGAACTGTTGTTTCCTCTAAGGGTAGGTGTAGGCAGTGGAAGGCAAACAAGGTTGTGAAGCAGATGGTGTTAGGGTCTTATATCGGTCTCAAGGAGACTTGTAGAATGACATTATGTGGTTTGGTTGGGAGGATATCCTACAACAATCTGTGTAAGAAATTGCTACCTATCTGAGTGGAACAGGCTTGGGTACCCCTGTTCGGATACGTATCAGAGATTTTATTTTTAACTAAAGGATGGTTCGACTTCATTTGTAAAACGTCGAAAGATGCCTCGTTTTTACTGGATAGTAGGTGGGTAATTGAAGGTAGCATCCTAATGCTAAAACGCCGGCAGGTCGCATTCGATATGGTGACATAATATTTACAACATAGACATATGTGGGTTCTTCTACCTAGATTACCCCTGCAACTATGGAATGAAGGAGCTATGCAAGCCATTGGGAACTTGCTGGGTAAATTTATAATGGTTGATAGAACAACCCTTTCCGTAGCGTCTAAAAAAGTTGGTAGAATAATGGTCGAAATCGATATACATCTCGGGCTTCCAGAAGTCATTGAGATAGAATGGAGGGGACGACGCGTTCAACAATGTTTGGACTATCTAGGCATTCCTTTTAGATGTAGTATTTGCTGGAGCATTGGCCACCTCCGATGGGATTGTAGTGGCTACTTAAAAGAAGAAGAAGGGTCCGAAGACACAGCTCTGTTCAGAGGTACACAAGAATCTTCTCCAGATACTAGTGTCAATGGGATTGGGCCTTTCCACTTTGCACAGAAAGATTCCAGCCAGTCGGAGTCCTTGGATTTGATGACGGGTAAGTTAAAATATCACTACCCTGCACTTTTTTCTTCTTTGTCGATGTGGGAAAGAGATGCTCTAGATGCATCTGATTGGCTAAAGATTTCCACTTCCAAAGCCAATGTATCCACTATGGTTGACAGGGGGGTTAGTGATCGTGTTGGAATGGGTATTGAGACTCAGAAAGATAAGGTTTCCCTGTTGGTCGGTCAATCGGGGGTTGAAACTATAGCTATTTCAGCTAGTCTGGCCGAGTTAAGTGAAAAATTACTCCAATCCGATCCTTCTCCTGTTTTTACTGTTCCTAGTCAATCGGGTTACCCTTTACCTTCTCCTTGTCCTCATAATGGATATTGTACCTCTCCTCTTGGTTACCGAGAACCGAAAGAGGATGAAACCTCTCTAACTGTTGTTCTTGACCCTTTATTACCCTTTATTTGTGACCCAAACTCTATTGTTCAGTTGCCTATTTATCTCGGCAACTCTATTTTAGACTCTGCTACTTGTGATGGGGAGGCCAACTCTTCACGTCCTCGTGCTGAAGAGGCAGGGAAAGAGTTCGCCTGGTCTAGGGGCCTGGGTATAGAATACTCGTCGGTAAAGACTAGGAGTGCCCGAAAAAAGTCAGCAATCTCGTCCTCCTTGGAAATTAATTCTCATACTTCCACTGATAGAGAGGCACTTAGAGCAATGAAGGCCCTGGCTCAGGCGAAATAATGTTACTGCTCTCCTTAAATCTTAGAGGGACTGGAGGCACCCTAAAATTGACCTATGTCCATTGTGTTCTGGATAGAACCCACCTTGATATTGTATTTTTACAGGAAACCTTGGTACACACACAAAAATCCATAACTTTCATGCATGTTTTACATCCGACTTGGGTTAGTTGTGCTATTAATTCGGTTGGGAATTCAGGTGGACTATTGGTCACATGGAACCCGAACATTTTTTATTTGATTCTGTATCTCACATGTGGTGGAATTTTATTGACAAGAATTTGTATCGCTAGCAAAAGGGAGATTTCATTGCTTAACATTTATGGTCCTTGCTCAGAGCGGAAAATGTTTTGGAACCTTGTGGCAGATTCTGGATTGTTATCTCTTAAAAACTTAATTATTGCAGAGGATTTGAATTTAACCTTATCCTCGGGTGAGATTTGGGGAGGATCTTCCTTAGTGGGGCCCTTGGCCAGTTTTTGTAAAGCTTTCTTTCAAAATAATAATCTCATTGACATCGAGCTGGGGAAGGTTGTCCCCACTTGGAGGAATGACTGTTATGGTGCTGACTTGATTGTGAAAAGGCTAGACATGTTCTTCATTTCAAAAGAAGTTCTACCGAATGCTGGCATTTACAGGTCATGGGTGGAATATCCTTATTTATCGGGTCATGCCCCGATTTCACTTTAGTTGGAAATTTCTCCACTCTACAAGGCTTACCCATTTAAATTAAATTCCTAGTGGTTGTTGGATCAAGATTTCATAGATATGGTTCAGAAGCTCTGGAATGACCCTAAATTCTTATGTGAGGGTGGAAAACAGAGAAGGTTGGTCTGGAAACTCAAAGAATTGAAGACAAGCACAAAATTATGGGCAAAGATTCGAAACAACAAGACAATTTCACATTTGGTGAAGTTGGGGGAAGAAATAAAAGTCACTCTTCATAACTTTTTGGGAGGACCGAGATTACCAGAAGAGGAAAGAAATTTAAAAAATCTCGAACAAGAAAGGAAGAGGTACTTAAATGAAAAGGAAGAACTTTGGAGACAACGTAGTAGGGCAATTTGGATCCAAAGTGGTGATCAAAGCACATAATTTTTTGATCATTTCGCCAATTTCAGGAGGAATCATAAATTTGTCTAGGAGATTAGAGATGATTCGGGGCTTCTACACAATGGACATAAGGAATTAAAAGTTGAGGTTGTGAAATACTTTAATTTTTTTTCCAAAGAACAAGTTAGTCCTTCAACAATTGACCAAGTAAAAGTGGCGTATCTTTTCTCCAGATTGGTAACTGTAGCCGAAGCTGAAGCCCTATATAGTCCAATAAACTTGGGGGAACTAAAAGAAGTATTATCTAGATTCAAGGTTGATAAGAGTCCAGGGCCTGATGGCTAGATAATTGAGTTTTTTATTCGTTTTTTTGATCTGGTTGGGGGCGATCTCTTAGAAATGGTGGAATTGAAGGGTATTATATCAGGAAGCCTAAACTCAACTTTTTTAGCCTTAATCCATAAAGTGAATAAGCCTCTTTCCTTTGGGGATTTCAGGCCTATCTCCTTGTGTGACTTGTGTTACAAAGTTATTTCTAAGATTATAGAAAATCAGATAAAGCCCATCCTGTCCAGGTCACTCTCAGAGGAGCAGTTGGGGTTTTTGAAAGGTAGACAGATCCAAAATGCCATTGGAATGGTTCATGAATGCCTCCATAGCATGAAAAAAAAGAATTTAAAATCCCTTGTTTTGAAACTAGATCTACATAAGGCCTATGATTGCATAAATTGGGCCTCACTAAGGATGATCATAATTCAAGTTGGTTTGGGTATTAGGATGACCAATTGGGTTATGACCTGCGTTGTTTCCACGTCCTTTACTATTTTACTAAATGGAGAGGCCATGGATTTCTTCAAAATTGGAAGAGGATTACGGCAAGGGTGCCATTTATCCCCTTTGCTATTTATATTGGTAATGGAAGGACTAAGAATTTTATTAAAGGAAATCCAAAGTGAAGGAAAGCTGACCGGAGTCCAAGTATCCAGAACTATAAACATTCTCCACATTTTGTTCGTAGATGATGAAATAATTATGACAAAAGCTACTAAGAGTGAATGGTGGGAGATTGATAAGATCATTAAACTTTTCTACTTGGCTTCAAGTCTTTAGGTAAACGGTTCAAAAACTACTATTCTTCAAGAAGGACTGTCGGAACTAGACTTAACTCCTTACAAATCTCTTTTTCCTTTTACCTTTTTCTGATCTCTCAACTGGTTTTAAATACCTTGGTTATCACTTAAAGACTGGGCGACAACGAGTAGAAGACTGGAGATGGATGTTGAAAAAAGTGGAGAAAAAGATAGGGTTTTGGTGCTACAGGTGGCTATCACTAGGAGGGTGTTATACTTTATTGAAGTCTATCTTAGAAAGACAACCTTTATACTGGATGTCCTTGGCAGACATTCCCTTCATTGTTTTAAATAATTTGAGGAAAATTATGTTTAACTTTCTTTGGAAGGGAAATAGTGAGTCAAACCACTATCATCCGTGCAAGTGGGAACTTCTTACATTACCAAAAAAATATGGTGGATGGGGTCTTCCGAATATTTTTGATTTTAATAGAGCCTTGGCCGCGAATACACTTTGGCGAGTACTAATGCGTGACAAAATTTGGCATAAAGTTATAAAAGACAAGCACCTTCCTCACACTACTGTTAAAAATTGGTTCAGATCTCCAACTTTCCATCAAAAGGCGACTTCAAGAATCTGGAATGGTCTATTGAAATCAATCCACTTGATCACTCATTGGTTGAGTTGGATTCTGGGTTCGGGTCAACTCATTACCCTCGCTAGAGACAAGATCTTATGGACGGGAGACATGTCCTTCCTCTCCTTTAATCTTCTGTCAGAATTAGGAAAATGTAATATTACTTCTCTCTCTTAGGCTAGAAGGCTTATTGATCATCACTCCTCTTCATCAATTTGGATCAATAGTATCAAGTTGGGAATTTCAAGAGACATAGCTGCAGAATGGGACCAGTTTTGACGGGCTCTTATTGATTCCGGTGCTTACTTACAAGATATAGAAGATGAACTGATGTGGATCGGTGGAGATAATTCAGGATCTCTCACAGTTGAAAATAATTATTTGTATTTACTATCCACATAGGGTCTGTCAAGAATTAGAGGGTGGAGACAAGCAGTCTGGAAATGGGACATCCAACTTAAAATAAAACTTTTTATCTAGCTGGCAATGGATTTTTTTTTTTAACTTGGGATAATCTTCAACTAAGAGGCTGGGAAGGACCTAGTCGGTGCCATCTTTGTAAACAAGACACTGAAAATATCAATCACCTTTTCATTCAATGCTCATTCACCAAATTGGTCTGGGAGAGATTGGTTATGGGTTAGAGATTTAAAAATTGCTGGAAAGGGAATACCCTGTCTTACTGTTTCAAGAAATCGGTAGAGGACAACACTGTCCCATCTATGATCGCTGCCCACATTTGTTGGTTTATTTAGTTAGAAAGGAACACAACAATATTTGAGGAGACTACTCACTCTATCCACTCAGTTGTTTACAAGACTCTGGGTTTTCAAAAAAGGTTCATGGCATCACAAAAACGTGCCCCACTGCGAGATATAATGATTCCTCATCACAAGAATACAACCATTGCTTGGTTCGATGGAGCTGCTCAACTTGATGGCCATCAACGTGGAGCTAGAGGAGTTTTAAAAACTCCAAACTTAACTGTATTTAAATGGGTTTATAATTGTGGAGGAGGCACAAACACAAGAGCAAAGCTATTGGGAGTATGGACAACTCACATATTGGCTTCACATTTGTCTTTTCATAGACTTCAAGTTCTGGGTGATTCTAAAGTTGTTATTGATTGGCTATCCAATAGAGGAAGACTCCACGGAAGTGCAATTGAGGGCTGAAAATCCAGAATCAAAGATTTAATTAAACCTTTTCAAGCTATCAGTTTTGTGCACATTTACATGGAATTTAATATGGAAGCAGATCTTCTTTCTAAGCAGGCATTAATGGAGCCAGAAGGCAGAATCACATCTTACCAATGGGTCAATGGGCCTTGTGACATATCAGCCTTTACTAGTCCTTACCCATCTTCTGTTCTTTTCGGTTATCGAGTATTTCATAGACAGTTTACTGCTCATCCGGTCCAGAGTTTATATTTTGAAAAATCTTGTCTAGATCCTTTCGGTCTTCTATGTTATGGAAGTTGCTATTGTATAAGGGAAACTGTGTTTTGTTTAGTTTCCTTGTGACTCTTTTTTTTGGTCTCCCTGCCTTGGCCGGGGGCATGGACTAATAACTAAGCATCTTCAAGTACAATGCATTTTAAATAGCGAAGCATCTTCTTTCTTGATTAATGATAATTAGGCTGCACTACTTAACTGTTTAATATTTTATATGAAAATCTGAAGAATAAATAAATAGGATCAGTGGCGAACACTGCTTTCCAAGAGGTGAACAATGATTTGGATCAGTGGAGGCACATCACAAAGTAGCATACGACCAACATAAGAGAAAACGAGCAGTGGATATTGATAGAGAGTGATTTTATTAGTGGGTACATCACAAAGTAGCATACAACTTGCTGAAGAGAAATCGAGAGGTGGAGACTGATAGATAGTGCTTTGGATAAGTGGGCATATAAGTATACAACTTGCTGAAGAGAAATCAAAAGGTGGAGGCTGATCGAGAGATGTGAAAATCATCCAAAGCTAAAAACAATCATTGCATGGCTAATTGGTATGACTAATGACAGATATATGCCGTGCTGTTATGCTGTAAAGAGTATGGTGATTGATTATGAAGCATAATTAGTAGGCGGTTTGAAATGAGTGTGGATCCTAAAGTAGAAATGGGAACACAGTCTGCTTTCCATACCCAGCATCATAATAATAGCAGGAGAATTCAATTCTGTTAAATTCTTTTATTCTCAACATAAAATCCATGACCCAAGACCGTAAAAAAAATAAAAATTAACAATATCCTTCAAACAATATCCTTAAAAATTTAAGACTCATATAAAGACAATATCCTTCAAACTTTAAAAATCTAACTTAATAATTATAAAAATAAAATTCAATTGAGTTTATAAATTGAATTGCTGGGACTTTGGTTTATTGGTGCAGTTCTATCGGGTTTACTTTTTTCCACTCAAGAAAAATGCTCGTTATATTAGTTAATATAAAATGTACATCACTCGTCCACTTCTTACAATAAAAACTGTTCTTAATATCTGAGATAACCATTACAATCTAAAACTTGCTTTCCAAGCAACATACAATTACTATATGCCGAGGACATAAAAAATGATACCCTGGTGCAAATATCCATAACAGTAAAAGACCACAAAAATCTCTATTCAAAACATCCGAGAGCATAAAAAAAGAGAGTCAGAAAACAGTGATGGATCTAGTAAGGCACGGTTCATTATCTGTCCACAGAGTGTAAACAATCTTCTCATAGTGATCTCGATCCTTGAGCGCTCTTTTGGAAAGAGCATTTGTTGCCTTATTGAAATCCCGATAGGTATGATGAAAAGTTAAACCGGTGAAATGGAAACTGAGCCTCTTTATACGATCCTTCCACCCTTCCAATGCAAGGCTATGGAGACTGCCACTACCGTTGCACCAATCGATGACCAGCTTCGAATCCCCAATGATTTGAAGAGTCTGAAGATTGAAGATTTTTGATAAAAAGAGTGTGGTCCAGACTCCCATCAACTCCACCCTGTTGTTGGTACCTGCACAAGTATTGAATGTCCATTTAATAATGTAGCTTTGATTGAAGCAAATGACTCCACCAACACCACTGTTTTGACCGTCCCCAGCATCCGTGCCATCAAATCATTCCACAATCTTCTAAAGCCAAGGCAGAGCCCTGATCTTTGATGTGGTTTTTGTCACCTGTGTTTCCTTACTTGTGTTATCACACATAATCACCTTTGTGGCTACCATCTGCGGGATGGTCGAACCGAAATCGAAGAGAAGATTGTTTCTTTCTAATCATATGCACCAACACACAGTTGTTGGGAGAGTAATAAATGAATGATGTTGGTCATTAAATAATGTGAGACACTCATCAACAATTTGACCTACCCAAGTCAGCTTGGTCTCAAGGATCCCTGCTAATAAAAACCAGACTTGACGAGTGAAAGGACAAGCAACAAACACATGGTAAATAGACCCCTGATTACATCTACACAAAATACAATAACTCGTGCCTTCCCAACTATGTGCAAGCAAAACATCCCAAGTAAGAATTTTGTTTTTTAGGAGCAGACAAAAAAACAGTTTCAGTTTTACAGCCAATTTCCATTTCCAAAGCTTATAATCCCATCCCCCAGTAGCTGTAGCACCCACATACTATCATACAATGCTCTATACAATTTTTTGACAGTTGGGTAACCCGATCTGTCATCGCCTGAACACCTTAACTGGTCCTTTGAAGTTGCTAAGAGTATACCCGTGCTAGCTAGTGCCCTTCTATACAATTCCCATTCTTTTGCTAAATCACCGAATAAACCAAGCTGATTCACATCTTTCCAATATGAGATTGGAGGCATAGTCAAGGTAGTGTTCTTTGCTTGATAAAGGAAAGTTATCCCATTGTTCTTTAGGGATGTCAAGAGAGCTTGTGACATAAAATAATTCGAACCTAAACCCATCATTTGATCCCTACCAGCCTGTATCGAAACCCCATTATCCGCCTTCCAACAGAGCCAATGATCTAAAAGTGGCTTCATTTTTAAAGGTTTTTCCATACTGGCGAAGATTCCCCCTGAGCTCTAATCTCCAATCTAAACCACCTTGATACTGATACGTATGGCAAGTATTTATCTTTTATGAATTTTTTCCATATCCCCTCTGTAGATAACCCACGCCACATCGATTTTTCCGCCAAAGATTTATTGAAGCATACCAAATTCTGTATACCCCATCCTCCATCTTTCTTTGGCTTGGCTATGCTATCCCAATTGCAAAGGTGAAGACTTTTATTTTCCTTACACCCCAACCACAGGAACAAATAGATAATTGTCTCAATTTTTCGAGTATTGAGGCCAGGACAACAACCATTGACATCCAATAGACATGTTGGCTCATCAATACCGCCTTTATCAAAAGTAAGCTGCCGTCGAGTGTGAGTCATCGGTTGCACCAATGGTCTACTCTTTTTTCGAATTTTTTTAGTAACCAACCTCAATTTTCAGCTTTGTAGCAATTTGGCTTAAGATGAAAACCCAGGTACTTGAAACCTGTATCTATAGGTTCAAATCGATACGGGAAGAGCGCTTTAAAAGGCAACAACCCCTCCTCCTCCATACCCACTGAGTGGAAGTTGAATTTTCCTTCATTAATCTGAAGTCCCATGGCAACCTGTTAGACTTTTGGGTTCACATAGGGTATGTAGGTAAAACATAGACATTATGTATTTAGTGGCAGAATAATGTCACTGTTATCAAGATGTAATTAACAGTTTAGTGTTTAAGTTAATCAGATTCTTTTATACAAGTTTTGGTTAATGAGAAGAAGTGTTTAAAATTTTTAACAATTAATTTGAAAAATATATAAGTGTTTTATTTTTTGATATTTTTTATTTGAATAAATGTGGGTGAAATCACAATTTTTAGTTTTTTAAATTGTACTTTTGGATGCATAAATAAATTCAGAGTAGTATTATTTATCTTAATAACTGTTATAAACAAGGGTTGGATGGCAACACAGTGCCTGCCGAGTTAGTTGGGAAATACATGTTGAAAAATGAAACTTAATATAACTAAATGCAGAAGTAATGAATAGTTTTTGTCAAAAGATAATAATTGAGTGTTGTTTGTTATTCAAAATGTATAATTAACCATTCTGTAAACTCGAATATGTAAAGTCACTCTAATTTGAGAAAGAATTTTTTGTTGCTCCAAATGGCTGAAAATCCCTTTTTTTCCAAAGATAATGGCTGAGAAACCCTATTTAAATTGTTGAAATTATTACCATTCCAACAAAATCGCCTAACTATGATGAATTTAATTATCCTCTCATAAAAATTGGCCAATCTAGAATTTTATCCATCAAATTCACCAACGAACAAGGTGAATCTAAGAGAAAAATAGGTAAACTTAAAAACTTTTCCGGTTGTTGGAGAGCAGTGTGTCAAAGAGAAAAATGAGTAACATCAATGTTTTTTCGGTTGTCGGAATTTCTGGTCTGGTGCATTTGGAAAGAAATCAAAATAAAACTTGCATAGCGCATTGTTGAAATCCCAAACCTAAACTTAAAATAACAACAACAATTTCAAAATTCCTTAGTCAACCCCAACTGTATCACATTAAAACTAGCCTCGATAAAGAAAGCGAGTATAAGACTGAACAAAAAATTAAAGACTGTTAAAAACCCTGGATCAAAGCTCCAGAAACAACATCCCACGCGACAAATTTAGATTAACAAGGAAATGCCATAGATCGGTGCTCATATTCTATGGGTGATTTAAAGTCTGTCATGCCTTTGGCATTCATAACGAGGAATTTCATTATAATCATCGCACAGAACCTCGAGGAAAAACAAAATTATCAAAGAGTTTGGAATTTTCATTGTCATTTCTAACACAAAACATAATGGAAAATGTTAAACAATACAAATAAAGATTAAACCCTACTAAATATTCAAAAAACATAATGGAAAATGTTAAACAATAGAAATAAAGATTAAACCTACTAAAGATTCGTGTAAAAGACAAATATCGAGGCATGCATAACCCTGATGCTATAAATATATGAAAATGACACCTCTCTACTATTGGGAGTTAGGACACCGATCCGCCATGAACAAAAGACAACACATTTAGGAAATTGCAGGCTGCTACACAACACCCTTATATAGACCGCACCATTTAGGTTCAATCAACAGATAATCTGAGACCAAGCTTTCAGACCCCACATTGCAACTGCTAAACAACTAGGCTCCTATTCTTCTACACCTGCTTCACACAGAATTGATAGCTCCCGAGCTTTTTTGAACAACCCCCTATGCCTCTTCGCGAACGTGACCTGCCTGGTCGAAGCGTTAGCTATTCTCTTAATTTCTATTTTCTCACAGGCCATGTCACTCCAATCTGAGAGATTACAACAATAGGCAAGATCACGATTAGCATACAAATCATACACATGGAAAGGGAAAAGTTCCACCAAATCCGAAAGCCTACAAGAAGATTAAATGGCAGGAACACTCGGTTTGAGAAGAACCCTAAAATCAAGCGAGAGAATCCAACACCGACTTAGAAAGGGTTGTCCTCTCGAACAATTGAGGGCACACCTTCCGTTTCTGAGAGAACATTTAGGGAAATTAGGTCTACATCACATACAAGAGATACATTTTTGCAGTGCAGTACAATTGGCCCTAATAAAGACAGACAAACAACATGCTCCCTCCCTTCCTTGTCAAACTGTCAAAACCATTAATTGTGTAATCAATTTTGTACATTGAATAAAGTGAATCCTGCAATAACACTTCAAAGATATTAGCCAATTAAATTTTAGAAAAATATATATATATTTTTTTATTAAAAAAAATACATATATTGATTTCCTATGTTACACATTGGATATAGCACATAAATTTAAAGTCAACAATAAATTAATACAAAGTCAAAGGCAAATTCATTTCTATAGTCCTAGGCCTTTGGCAAGGACTAATAAACTAACATGGGTGTGTTTTTATCCCTTGCTTAATAGATCAGAGGTTAACAGATCAAGATTTATGCTAATTACTTCAATCGTAAGGAGATATTGGTTTCCGAAAAATACAATATACAATATTATTATGTGCTGATGTGGGATTTACAAAATCCTGAGCACAAGGTCATATTCTTCTAGAAAATACAATACTATTATGTGAGATACTGTCTAATGTGGGTTCCATAAAAACCTCAATACAAGCTCATATGTATCTGAATGCAGGCTTTGAGAGTGTGCTCAATATTTTGCATTGCTGGCTGGCTTACCATAACTTTTGCAAAGGTATGAGAAGTAACTTGATTAACTTATAGAGAAAAAATGTTCATGATTTTGATAAAATATAATATATTGTGTTGGCTTTTTTTTTATAAATATTTTGAACTCTTGTGCAGGATCCTCTACCATTGGATATTGGAAGACTCTTGGTTGGATATGGAGTTGGGATTACTTCTTACACTGTAAGCTTTTAGATTATATTTCAAAGTTCTACTTAATTCTTGGATTTATTTTTAATTTTTTGATGACTTTGAAAGTGTTAAACATGTAACTGTTTACATAGCTGAAATATCTCACAAAAGCATAAGAGAAGTTCTTACAACTACAAATCAAGTCCTTGTCTTCCCCTTTATTGAGTATTTAGCAAACCGAATCTATGCAAATGGATGGGAGATCATAACATTAATGGTCATGCAATAAAACAATATATTAGAAGTAATGTTTGAAACTTTAATTTTTTTCACAATTCTTCATAACAACTGAAACATTGATAGGTTATCTTCTTGGAATGAACGTAAGCACATTCTTGCTATCACAGGTATGCTACCATCCTATCAAGTATAGTATGTTTGAAAATCATGTGAGTGTGCCTCAACATATGTGCCAAGTATTCTTAGTGGAGTGCTCCATTGATTTCGTCTTATTTGCACATATGTTGAGGCTTGCCTTGTTTATGGGGTTGTTCCCTTGTTTTATGGATCGAGTGGATTCCATAAGTATCTTTACCTACCTTTTAGGATCTATTATGCTTATTTTATATCTTCTTTGAAAATACTTATTGTTTATTTAGAAAGGGAAATGAGCTCTACTTAGATATGCTAAGAGAAAAATGGTCTATGCACTAGGTTCATATGTGTTCATCATAGGAGACCTATTAACATGAGACCCACATTCCTCTAATGCAATAATACTTTTGATGCCAAGAATAAAAGAACATTACATGTAGCTAGTGGAGGATGAGAGAATGTTTATTGCACTATCATTCTTGAAGTGAAAGTTGAAGAACAAGCTTGATAAAAAGCTTGAAAAAAATCATTACATAGTTTCTGCTAATAATGCACATGTTATGGATAGTTTCATGTAAATAAGAAATATGTATGCTTATTGGTGCTTGTATCACATGGAAAAAATAACTTTCTACATAATTCAAGATCATTCATTTATTCATTACTTTTCTGCAATTCAATTTTGGGAGTCGGTATGTAGTAGGATCCAAGTACACATTGTATATTCTACCCTTAATGGGATTAAAATGGGTGATAGGACTTTGATTGTGCACCGTGCTACTGCTAGGTATAGATATACACGATGATACAATAACCCTTACTTAATCTACATCTCTTATTGTTCATGCTTAATTGTGGAAGTTTAACTAAGACTATCTCTTTTTCTAAGGCCTAATCTATGCCCAACATTTATTACAAAGTTATGTGTCCCTTTACTTTTTTATAAGACAATAATAATATAGGGGATAAAAGAGACCTCTCTTCCTTGGAAATGTGTCATTTTTTAGTACAAATGGATGATTAGAGAGGAAGTCATGCATGGAATGTGACCTATCAATATTCTTATACTTTTGGAGTTATTGATGGATAGAATTATGTGCGCTCTTATTTAAGAACATCCTATGATGAATTTGTTTGAATGGTCCTTTCATAATCGATGAATCAATAATAAGGAATCCATAATAGAAGTGATAGAGAAAAGATTAATATATCCTAAGCTTGATAGAAGTGGTGGTTAGGATCAACACATGTGAACTTTGCGGTGAAATAACATCAAAACTGATAGAGGGATATGCGGGAGTGTAGAGTGAAAACTTTGACAAACATAACTCCTAATGCTTGCAACATTGTCTAGAGGATGGACACATTATGTTTCTTTTTCCAAATATGTAAAATGAGTATATTATAGTTTAATGCATAGATTTTCCTATTATTATATATGGTTTTACACTTTATCGAAAAAATCATCAAGACTTTACAAGGTCTTATAATTCAGTGAAAGATTTGCCAAGATTTTACAAGAGTTTATAATTCATAGAAAGATTCGCCAAGATTTTACAATATTATATAATTGACTAAAATATTTGCCAAAAATTATATATACATATTATATTATTGATAAAATAGACTTCAATTTTTCCTATGTATCATGGAGATTCACCCATTTATTATACATATAAATTTATGGGGGGTTCTTAAAATTACCCCTGATTTTAAGCTCTTTTTG
>ML836375.1:55176-69171 GCA_009831015.1 Picea engelmannii | reverse complement strand
TTGACACATTCTCCACACACTTCCCATTGTTTTCTCAATTACTTGGATGCCTTCCTTTTCGACCCGAACACTACACCAAGAATACAATTATGTGGTGTTTATTAGTGTTAGAAAAAAGGTTGCAGTCCAAGGTTTATTTAAATGTAGGAATCTCATTGGGTATTTGTGTGGCACGCAACCTTTCTATATCCATACCTTTCCATATCCAACCATGTCATGGTCTCATACATGACTAGCTTTCCTAGCATCATTCCTATAACAAGTTCTTATATTTTATTTCTTTGGTTATTACCTCATAACCAAATTAACATGACATGTTTCTATGTCAGTGTGTGCATTCAAAAGCTAAAAAACTTTGATAACTATATGTAATATTCCATCTTATGTTCGTTGTAGGAATTTTGCCCAATTTATAGGTTTCAATAATGAAAAAAATGATTACATGTAACACTTTAAATAATAGTCTGCCTAACTTATGGATTATTCACATTACTCTAATGACATATCATATAAGGCCAGGCATATGACATTTTATTTAGTATTGATGATTGTTATACACAATATAATTCTCATGAAATAGACAGTAATAATTAAAGAACCTAGTCTATCATTGTAGTAGGTTATCCTCCTCGTTTGATTGGCAATATAATTCTGATATCTTTGACATATTGAGGAAACACTTTGCATAAACCAAATCTGAGTGAAGACAAGAATTATGATTGATATCAAACCCCCCCAAAAAAACAAGACAATGTTTGATCAATCTCTAGGTTTCTCTCAAGCTGATATAGATAGCAGCAGAATGAATATGGGACAACGACTTCCCCTTCTATGGCAATAGACTTATAGATGAGATCCCACATCCCCCAAAATATATATAAGCAACAATCATATAGATTAAAGTTTTGTATATGACAACTGCTTCCTCCTTCTTCTCATATTCCACAAATCACCTTTGGTGCATTTATTTTGTTGTCCAAGAATGTTGATATATATAATTTTGTTGGTGGTAGTATGATATTATGACTCTCATCTGATTATACAGTCTCGTGCACACATAAATTCGCCCAGTACTGATTATGTAGCATCCCAAAAAATATGTGGTGGTCTTGTGGATGCTTACCATTGCATTTGACCTCTCCCATCAATAGGTAAATCATGCCCAACCACAAATTAGAGAAACCCTGATAAATGTGACTTATTCCCACTTTGTAAACTCAACCAACAAGAGCAATTTCACCCCCAAGGTAATAAGAGAGACTTCCCACTTGCAATATCTTCCCAGAACAAAGGAAACTCCTCCCTCTCTCAATTATTCAGACAACAACAATGAAACACACGCCCATCACACAATAACTCAGCCCTCTAGCAATTATTCAGACAGAATCCATGAGATACATGCCCAACAATAGTAAGTCGGCCAACCAGCAAGGCTTCAACCAAACACTTCATCAAATCAATCCTCAATGAGTTAAACACTCAACTTCAATATAGAATTCGCCCACTTCATGAATAACTCAGCAGTATGAGATTCAATGAGGAGATCTGAGTGATTTCCTCCCAAGACTAGCTACAGTGTATTGTTTCAACACCGAAACTAGTAGATGAACAAGGGTTTCCAAAAAACCTAGACTCTTTCCTCAAGATCTCTCAAAAATCTATATTCCAAATGAGTGAATGCAAGAATGATAATAGACTCCTCCTATCCTCTTTTTTATACTTTTAACTTGAGATTTTATTTCCTTCTCTTATGAATGTGGGATAATGTTCCCTTGATTATTTTCCTCCCTAGCCCATGAGAACTCAATTAGGCTAGCAGAATTCTCTCTTAGAGAGATTAGGAAGATGGGGACATTACAGTCATCCCCACCCAAGATTGCTTTCCCTCAAGAAATTTCAATCTTGGATGTTGAAGTACCTTCTCTCCCTCCCATGTAGCGTCATCGATAGGAAAATCCTTCCATTTGAAAAGGTACTCCCTGACAGTTTAGTTCCTTAGCTTTCTCTCCTTAATCTCCATAATCTCCTCAGGAACCAAAATAAACTGTCGCTCTTCATATAGTGTTGGTAACTTATTAGAGGTAGCGATATGTTGTACCAATGCCTTCTTGAGACATGAAACATGGAAGACATTATGTATTTTGCATCCCTCTGGAATCTCTAGCTCGTATGCCACCTCTCCTATGCGCCTCGAAATCCTGTAAGGCCCGTAGAATTTGGGTTTCAATTTTTTTGCCCCCTTCATATTAAGTGAGGACTACCTATAGGGTTGCAGACATAGGTATACCAAGTCCCTAACCTCAGAGCTACATTCCACCTGATGCCTATCTTCATAGACCTTCTGTTGATTCTGAGCCATCTGCAATTTTTTCTTAAGGGTCTGTAGAATATCCTAACTCTCCTTAATCCAATATTTATCTTTAGATGCTATGTTGCCTCCACACACCTGATCCAAAAATGTAGGTGCGTCATATCCATACAAATATCATAAGCGTTTCATCCCAGTCGACATGTCATAGGTTGTATTCTAGCAGTGCTCACCCAAGTGTAGTGACTTTATCCAATCTTTCTGCTGGCCTGACACATAATTCCTCAGATAGCCTTCAAGCCATTTATTCACAATATCATTATGCCCATCTGTTTGAGGATGGTACCCCGTGCTAGGTGTCAGTTATGTCCCAACTAACCTGAAAATATCCTGCCAAAATCCTCCCATGAACCTACTATCTTTGTTGCAAACAATAGTTTTTGGAAACCCGTGCAATCAAAATACCTCTATGAAGAACAACTCCACTACCTTTGTTGCGAAATATTTGGAGGGTATGGAAAAAAAATGTGCAAACTTCATGAGTCTATTGACCACCAAATAGATACAATATTTTCCCTGCACCTGGGGAAACCTTGTGATGAAGACCATATAGATACTTTCCCATTTTTTTTCTAGGATGGGAAGTGGCTAAAGTAATCTTTCCCTGGTCTGCCTATAGGTTTTCAAGTACCCAGGGTGTCCTCCCAAAGGTGAAACATGTGTTTCCTGCATGATTTTTTCCTTCAGCTGAGATTCTGGTACTAAATAGATCTCGTCTTTGTATTAAATAATGTCATCCATAACTCGAAACCGATCATCCCGGATCTGACCATCTAGGATATCACAATAAAATCTATCCTTGGAGTATTCTACCAACATGAGATATTTCCAATCAACTAACATATCCATCAGGGAGAAAGTGGATGGTATCCTGGAAAGGGCATCGACCACCACATTTTTCTTTCCCTTCACGTATTCAATCTTGAAATCATATGATTGAATTTTATTGGTCCACTTTTGTTTCCTCTCACTCAATTCTTTCTGCTCCATGAGGAACCTCAGGCTGTTATGATATGTCTTCACTTTGAACCTGTTCCCCACCAAGTATTGTCTGAATTTGGTCAATGCATGCATAATGGCCAACATCTCCTTGTCATATATTGAATAATGTCGCTCATACTCCCTAAGTTTGCAGTTCTCAAAAGCAATAGGATTATTATTTTACATCAACACAGATCCTATTCCTATCCCTGAAGCATCACACTCAAGAAAAAATGGCTGAGTGAAGTCTGGCAAGGTTAGCACAGGGCATGAACTCATTACCTGTTTCATTTTCTCAAATTTCATATGTGCCTCATCTGTCCAACTGAAATATCCTTTCTTAGTGATATCTGTAAGAGGTTCCTTCAACTATGAGAACCCCTTAACAAATTTCCTGTAATAAGTGCAGAGCCCTAGGAAGATTTTCAGTTCTGTCAAATTTTTGGGGGTAGGCCACTTTATAATTGCCGTGATTTTCTCCTGGTGGGATTGGACACCATTTTCCCCAATCACATGCCCCAAGTAAAGAATATCATTCATGCCAAACTGAAATTTGGACTCTTTTGCATAGAGCTTTTGTTCCTCCAAAATCTCCAATACCTCATCCAAATGCCTAAGATGGTCCTCCCAAGTCCTGTTATAAATGAGAATATCATCAAACAAGACCAACAAAAATTTCCTCAACTTCTTATTGAACACATGGTTCATGCAGGACTGGAATGTTATAGGGGATTTGTTTAGCCCAAATGACATAACCAAGAACTCATAATGCCCATATTGGAATCGGAAGGCAGTATTCTAAATGTCCTGCTCTCAAACTTGAATCTTCATGAAATATTTTTCTCCCCTCGACTCATCCATCAGTTCATCGATCCTAATAATTGGGTACCTATTCTTTATGGTTTTCTTGTTAAGATATTGGTAGTCAATGCACATCCTCATGGAACCATCCTTTTTATTAACCAATACCACCATAGAGGCAAAAGGGCTAGAACTAGGCCGAATGTGACCCATCTTTAACAAATCCTTGATGGTTTTTTCTATCTCATCTTTGTACATCTTGGGGTGGAGGTACAGATTGGTTATGGCAACTTTAACCCCTTCGTATAATTCTATAATATGTTCAAATCCTCTATTCGTGGGTACTCCTGGAAGAATGTCATCAAAAACCTTCTGATGTTTTCAAAGTAATACCTGAAAATCATCTGGATATTGTTGAGGAAGATCTAGTGGCTCCTTGTCATAAATGTAGCACTCAATTTCCCACTCTATGTATCCATGCTGCATCACTGCCTCCATACTATGAGATGACACGATCTTGGGAGGATATTGGTGCATAGCCTGTAAAACTACCTTTCTTCCATCTGGTCCCATGAACTCCATTTCCATAGTCCTTTGATCAATAGTGTATTTCCCAATGGAGTATAACCACTGAAATCCAAGCACCACATTAGTGTCTGGCACATCCACCAAAAAGAAATCATTTGTCAATGTACAATTCCCCAATGGAGTATAACCACTGAACTCCAAGCACCACATTAGTGTCTGGCACATCCACCAAAAAGAAATCATTTGTCAACGTATAATTCCCCATGGTTATTTTAAACTTGGGGATCCATCTAGTGCATTCCATCTTATAGTCTCTGGGTATGATCACGGTGAATCCCTCAAACTCCTTCGTCGGAATCTCTCACCTTTCCACCAAATTAGCATCTATAAATTTGTGGGATGGCCCACTATCAATCAACACTATAACATTGTGCCTCTGTAGGACTCCTCGGACTCTAAAAGTGTGGTACCTGGGAAGTCTCGACATGGATGCTATAACAGGGCCCTTAGCCCCAGCCTGTGATGTCTCCTCACCTGGTATTTGGTATCTATGTTCTGGTTCATGCTACTCTTCCTCATCATCACTATCACTTTCCAAATAGACCTCGATATAATGATCCTTACCGGTCTTTTATTTTTTGATGCACTTGTTCCCTGGTACCCACGGCTCCTGACAACTAAAGCACAATTTCTTCATCCTTAGCTCCTTTCTTGTTTCTTCATCCATCTTGGACTTCCCAGCCCAATCCCTTTGAAATGGTTTGGTTTCCTTTCTATTCTGTGGGAAGGTGGGTTTCAGAAGAAACCTTCTCTTAGGAATGGCATCATGCATGTCCCTAGTACGTCTGACTGCATCCTGCAAAGTGGTGGGTTTGTAGGCCTCCACCCATCCATGTAATGTCTTTGTTAACCCCTCAATGAACACCATCACCAAGTGTGCCTCAGATATGTATGTCACCATCACTACTAATCTCTAGAACTCATAGATAAATGCCTCTAGGCTACCTGTCTACTTGAGCTGAGCCAACTCTCGAAAATGGATCTTTGGGTCTTTCTTGTCAAACCTCTCAATAATCCTATCTGTGAAATTGAGGTATGAAGTGATGCATGAATGACCCAATGTCACTAACCCATGGTACCACCACTCATGGGCTTCTCTGTCCAAATGCAAGGTGGAAATATTAATAGCATCGGCTTTAGCCATTTTGTTGATATGGAAATAAGTGTCCAACTTCTGCACCCATGCTCTAGCAGTGCATTTTGATGACCCGTCAAATTTTCGAATGGTCACTTTCCCCAATGTGCGTTGTAACTCTGTGTTTTGGGACATCTTCCCTTTGGTCTCTCTAGGCATGTTCTTACTTTTTAAGTGGAAAAAATCATGAAAGTACATGCCAGCCTGAAAATCTTTTCCCAATCTCTAGTACTCCTCCAAATAAGCTCCAAAGGGTATAGCCTGATCGATTTGCTCCATTCACCCTGATGCATCATTATCAAGGAATTGAGGCATGGTAGGCCTAGGTATCCTAGTGTAAAAATGTGGGTGGCTCTACATAGTGGTGAGAGAATGGATTCCTTCCCCATTAGTAGAGTTCCTTTCATCGTTATGATTTTTCTTGTCTTGACTCCCCATGGTGTTAACTACCATCTACCCATCAAATCCATCTTTTCTTTCTGGCCCCTGGCTAAATCATTCAATGCATTGAGAAGACTACTAAAATCTTGTTCATCTTTGTCACTCATGATGTCTTCACCCTTATCTACCTTATTTACCTCAGGCTGAGCTTCTAATTCCTGAACTGGTTCTTCCCTATCCAATAGAGATTCTCGACTCTGGTATATCTTCCTTTGGTGGGTGATGTTCTACCTATCCTCCCTATTCATTTACTGCCCAATTATTTTAACTTTCAGATCCCCATGGCTGAGCGAGGAACATGCTATGATACCACTGTAATATTCCAGCTTATGTTTTTTGTAGGAATTTTGCCCAATTTATAGGTTTCAATAATGAAAACAATGATTACATGTAACACTTTAAATAACAGTCTACCTAACTTCTGAATTCTGCACATTACTCTAATGACATATCATATAAATCCAGGAATATGAAATTTTATTTAGTATTGACGAGTGTTATACACAATATAATGCCCATGGAATAGACAATAATAATTAAAGAACCTTGTCTATCATTGATGTAGGTATCCTCCTTGTTTGATTGGAAATATGATTATGATATCTTTGACCTATGGAGGCAACGCCTTGCATAAACCAAATCTGAGTGAATACAAGAATTATGATTGATATTGAACCCCCAAAAAACCAAGCCAATGTTTGATCAATTTGTGAGTTTCTCTCAAGCTTATATAGATAGCAGCAGAATGAATATGGGACAACGACTTCCCCTTCTATGGCATCAAACTTATATATGAGATCCCACATCCCCCAAAATATATATAAGCAATGATCAGATAGTTGATTAAAGTGTTTTATATGACACTTGCTTGCTCCTTCTTCTCATATGCCACAAATCACCTCTTGTGCATTTATTTTTCTTTCCAAGAATGTTGATATATATAATTATGTTGTTGGCAGTCTGATATGATGTCTCTCAGCTGATTATATAGGCCCATGCACACATAAATTCGCCCAATACTGATTATGCGTCAGCCCAGCAAATATACGATGGTCTTGTGGATGCTTACCACTACATTTGACCTCTCCCATCAACAAGTAAATCGTGCCCAACTACCAATTAGAGAAACCCTGATAAATATGACTTGTTCCCACTATGTAAACTCGACCAAAAATAGCAATTTCGCCCCCAAGGTAATAAGAGAGACTCCCCACTTGCAATATCTGCCCAAAACAAAGGAAACTCCTCCCTCTAGAAATTATTCACACAACAACAATGAAACACAACCCCAACATACAATAACTCGTCCCTATAGTAATTATTTAGACAACAGACATGAGAAACATGCCTAGCAATAGTAACTCAACCAACAAGAAAGGATTCGACCAAACACTTCAACAAATCAATCCTCAATGAATTAAACACTCAACTTCAATACAGAATTCTCCCACTTCATGAATAACTCAGCAGTATGAGATTCAATGAGGAGATCTGAGTGATTTCCTCCCAAGACTAGCTAGGGTGTATCGTTTCAACACTGAAACCAATAGATGAACAAGGGTTTCCAAAAAACCTAGACTCTTTTCTCAAGATCTCTCAAAAATCCATTTTCCAAATGAGTGAATGCAAGAATGATAATAGACTCCTCTTATCCCCATTTTTATACTTCTAACTTGAGATTTTCTTTCCTTCTCTTATGAATGTGGGATAATGTTCGCTTGATTATTTTTTTCCCTAGCCTACATGAACTAAATTAGGCTAGCGAAATTCTCTCTTAGAGAGATTAGGAAGATGGGGACATTACATTATAACATGACTCTAGCCTTTACCTCACCTAGTGGTAACTTATTCTTGTTAATGCAGTTAAACAAAAAACCAATTTGGGGAAATTCTTACCTGAATTTCTTTTTGGAAATTATGCAATATAATTCTAAAATAGAAATACTTACCTACATGGTTTCCATTAGACAAATTTAATGCTACCTGATTAGTTGATGATAGTAGAAGCTCTCATGCCTCTTTATCACTCTTATAATAAACATTCCAACTTTATGTTGCTTCCTTCCATATGCAGTAACATTATCAGCAACACTTGCAAACATGCAAGCATTCTCACTTTATGGTTGTCCCAACAAGCCATAACATACTTCATACTACAGTACTTGCAACAAATTTTGTCTCTTTGCATCGCTTTTCCTTGTTTATTCTAGTTTTCAACACTGAGCCTGGATGGGTCGAGCAAGTGGAATTGAAGAGAAATTTCACAGAGAATTGATTTCAAAGTGGCCAAATTTCAAGCTACAGAGCATCCATGGTAAAAATAAGAAGCAATTGCGCGGAATTGGGAAAAAACCCCAAATTATATTGTTAAATTCATGGGAAAATTGAGAAATTTGGCCAAGTGGTGAGATATTCATAATTTAATATTTTTTCTAGCAAATTCACACCTGGAATTGGTTGAATTTGAAGTGAGAGGGAATCCATGACAGATGGAGAGAGATTAGTTGATTAAAATTCTCAATTCATGAATTGAGTTTGGAAAAAATTTATTCCAGGAATGTCAACTAGCAGCAATTTGTTGTTGCAAACATTGAATTGGTGTTATCGAGGTGAAATTGAACAAATTTCAGAGTTGCATAATGTCTACCGTGAAACTGGGGAAAAGACCTAATTTCTGCAGCGAAATTCACGAGGAATTGATGTGCATAAAAAAATTAATGTGTGCAGGTGTGCACATTAAAAATGCATGATGCGCAGTGAAAAGATTTTGATGTGTGGAAAATAAGGGTGTGTAGCTACGTGCGCTAAAATTTGGTGTTGCACAGTGTAGAGTGGTAACGTGTGGAAAATATTGGCACACAGGTGTGCGCACTTAAATTTGGCACTGTGCAGTCCAGAGTGGTAATGCACAAAAAATATTGGTGCGCGAGTGTGTGCACTTAATTTTGGCATTGCGCGGTGCAGAGTGGAAATGCACAAAAAATATTAGCACGTGGGTGTGCGCACCTAAATTTTGCGTTGCATGGTACAGATTGGTAATGCGCATAAAATATTGTCATGCGGGTGTGCACACTTAAATTGGGTGTTGCGCGGTGCAAAGTGGTAACACACAAAAAATATTGGTGCATGGGTGTGCACACTAAATTTAGCATTGTGCAGTGCAGATTGAGTGGCACATGCGTAATATTGATGCACATGGTGTGCACAGTATTGACAGAGCGCAGAGGATTTTTGTTGGTGCGCACGTAATGTGGGTATGTGTTATAGCTCGACAATTTAATTAATGGTGTGCGCGGAGTACTAGTGCACGATGGTGGCGTACTAAACTTTGACATGGTGCAATGTATAGATTGCAATGCGCCCAAAATATTGTCGTGCTAATTTTTGTTTGTGCGCAATAGGTATTAGTGCATGAACCAAAATTGTGCGCGGTGGATATTGGCGCATGACACAAAAGTAGTGTGCACTAGTTATTGTCACGACAAAGAAGTGATCCACACTAGTTATAGGTGTGTGGAGAATGCACTACCTTATGGTATTGTTGCACAATTTAAATATAGGTGTACATGTTCAAATCTCTGCGCGTGAATTCATTTGGATGGTCTACAACAGCAGAAAACCAAACAATTTCTACAACATTTTATATTGTTTGAAGGTCATCTTTTTTGCAACGCGTTTTTTAGGCCCTAAAGAACGTTTTTAGCTACTCAAAAACCCCGAGAACAAAGTGTACCAAGGAACACTTTATCTCTACATATCAAATAAAAGAGCCCAGACAAAACTTTATAATGGTGTAAAGTGTTCGTCAAACGAAGCTTTTATGAGGAAGTTACAGGACAAACTGTGGAGGGTAAATTGTAAGACCCAACTAACCTCGAAGGGCCATAACTTTTTGCTCCGGAATCAGATTGAGGTGCAGGAGAAGTCCGTGGAAATATATTGAACCATAGAAGGCATTCCTAGATTTGATTTAAAATTATGGGCATGTTAAAAATGTTTAAGACATCACATAAGTTACATGTAGCGTTCCAGACCAAAAACACTAATTGACCTAGAACTTCAACATGATGTAACTAGCAGCCCAGAACCCAGAAAGAGGTGAAATTTGGACAAGTTGTCGAAAATATGTATATGAATAAAAACAATTGAGATCTTACCAAAAATCCAATGGAGTAGGTGCAAAAATGCATAAGTACAACGCAAAATTGCACCAAATTGAAGACTAAACAGAAAAATTAATGGACAATTTACAAATAACCATAACTTTCTACTCAAGACTTAGAATTGACCAAGGGAGAAGTCATTAGAAAGGTCTGATAGAGGAGTCTAATTATTCACCCAAAAACTTGATCTAGGCATTCAATTTTCAGGAAATCAGAAGATATAATTATGATGCATTGTGGGAACATAATTGTACATAATTTCATAAATTTGTTAAATTATTTAGCATAACAAATTTGGTTTACTGCACATTTTGCAGAGTTAATAAATTTTAGTTCTTAAGAGGTGAGAAGGTTGAAATTTAGTTAAATATAAGCAAAGGTGCTCAGGGAAAGAGTGTTATGACAAAAATCTTTCATAAGATGATCAAAATCCAAGACTACAAAATGCTAAGGTATGAATATGGGTGCAGCCATAAAGTCTCCGGAAGCCACTACAGGAAGTCCACTCATGTTAGTCAAGTGATCAATGGAATCGAGGCAAAGGATTAGATCATGTAGTGAATGAATTAGTGAAATTACATTCACTCCCAAAGAAACCAATATATAGATTAAGCAATACATTGGAGTCGGATCTATTATAAAATGAATTGACTATCAGAATGATAATAATTAGATAAAGAAATAGGATTAATTCATATATGGATAAAGAGTGCATCATATCCAAGGATTAGATATGTAATTATAGAGTAATGTTTCCCTTATGGTTATCAGAGTGCGCAGTGTAAGAATGGTATGAAAGGCATCACTTCAAGGGTAAAGAAATGAAGTTGCACATAATTAAGGAGTGTCAGTCTAGGCATAGGTGCATCAATATAGACTGATAGAAGTGGATTATGCAAGGCAGGTTGTAATCAGATTGGTCAAGACAAGAGAAAGTAATAGTCATCAAGAAAATCTAAGTGTTGATATGATCAGATAAGGAAGGGATAAATCAAGTACCTCAAGAAGAAAGTTGGTGTTAACTATCCAAGGTTACTCAGAAAACATGACTAAAATTATAATTGGGTCATGTAGGCGTTGGATCAAACGGATTTGAATAATAGTGTATTGCTGAAAATTAATATCAGCATAATATGTAGTTGCAAGTCCATGAACATCCTAGGATAATGGAAGAAGAAATCATGAGGTATATACAAAGCTAATGGGAATGCAGGACAACACTCTAGGAGGGAAAGAAAGAATAGTAGAGGATTGTTGATGCATTCCAAAGTTATTGAAGATATTTCCACAATAGCATGGAGATGTCAAAGATAGGAAAGACTTAAAAATGAAATGAATCTCTATAGAGAGTCGGTAAGGAACCATGAAGAAGAAAATGGATCTATGCATGTTTTTTAATGCAAAATCGATGGGGCCTGAGAAGAATCCATCTCAAGTGGAATAGATCCATGAGTGACATTTCTAGGGGGTGGAAGTATCACTTGAAATGATGATGGTAAATTAAAAGCAGTATTAAATACCTTTAATTAATTCTATGCAGCCAGAGAAGGAGGCATATGTGCATCCTTACAGTATGCTAGAGATTCTCTATGCAAGAAAAGTTTGAGGTTAGTTGGCAAGGAGAAGAGAAGAGTGCAAGAAAACTCAAATACTAAAGTATCCAGTTAAGAAAGAGCTGAAGTAGTTCATTCTGAAAAGTAAATGTATGTTGAAGATCCAAAGTCTATAAGACTACATGATTGGAATTATAAGTCATCCAAGTATGAGTTGGGATAGATGGATCCAGGAATTCAATAAAAGATGAAGGTTAATATCAGTTTAGTATTTGGATGGAAAAGCAAAGACAACCAAGAGTGATTTGGATAGAAAGTGCTCAGGTCACAAATAATCATGCACAGTGGTTATAGTGAAGAGCAAAGATTCAGGAATCTGAAAGAATTGAAGACTTCTGGGATAAATAAGGAAAAGTGATATAGGGAGAAAGAAGTTGTTGCAATTATTGTAGAAGCAAGTATGTTATGGATTTTTGGGATAGCCATAAAGTGAGAATGCTTGCATGTTTGCAAGTGTTGCTGATAATGTTGCTCCATATGGAAGGAAACAACAAAATGTTGGAATGTTGATTATAAGACTGATAAACAGGCATGAGAGCTTCTACTTTCATCAACTAATCAGGTAACATTAAAGTTTTTTAATGGAAGACATGCAGGTAAGTATTTATATTTTGAAATTATGTTGCATAATTGCCAAAGGGAAATTCAGGTAAGAATTTTCCCAAATTGAATTTTTATAATACACAGTATGGTATGGTTTAAGTGCATTAACATGAATACGTTACCGTTGTGTGTGGTAAAGTCTAGAGGCCTCTTATAGTAATCAAATATTTTTATCTTTTAAATGCACACACTGACATAGTATCATGTCATTATAATTTGGTTATGAGGTAATAACCAAAGAAATAAAAGGTAAGAACTTGTTATAGGAATGATGCTAGGAAATCTAGTCATGTATGAGACCAGGACATGGTTGGATATGGCAAGGTATGGATATAGAAAAGTTATGTGCCACACAAATACCCAATGAGCTTCCTACCTTTAAATAAAACCTGGATTGCAACTTTTTTTCTAACACTAATAAACACCACAGAATTGTATTCTTGGTGTAGTGTTCAGGTCAAAAAGGAAGGCATCCAAGCAATGGAGAAGACAATGGGAAGTGTGTAGAGAATGTGTCAAGACATTGGCCAGATTTCCAATTTATGGATGGTGAGATACATGACTTATATAAATATCATTCTGAAAATCAATGCAAAGGTGCATTGAGTAGATATGCACTAAGAGTTGCACTCAGATCTAGTAAGTGGTAGAGGTGCACTCATATATGATAGAATTGTATACTTAAATGCATTTGATGAATGCATTTTGTGAGTGCATGCATATATATTATTGCATGGAAATAATTATACTAACGGCTGAGATGTTGCTAACTCATGGAGTTGAGAACATTACAGGAGTTGTTATACATTGCAACAGGAAATTTGCAGGTCAGGTAGTCACAGGAATAATGACTACAGAAAAATTTTTGTTCAGAAAATTGAAATAAAGAACTTATTGTTATTAATTGTGAACATGCATATGCATAGAATGATAATTCATTCTATCTAATAATTTTTTTTGTAGTTGTGATTGAATTGATCAGTGTAGACAATTCTAAGAGCATGTTATATTGCAAGGAAAGTATGATGTACATGAAATACTGACAATTTGTTGGTTGTATGCAAGATAGAATCATTGCAGGAAAAATGGTATTCAATGTGGTGCTTGCTTAAAGCCAAAAGGAAGACCACATCCTATTATTGCAACAATAGTGAAAATTATGAAATGGAATTTCATATTTTGGGAAAAGTTGAATTCCTTATGAAATTAATTTGATTTCTAAAATGGAAATTTAATAATGTTCTCTCATGATAACTGCATGTGTGTGATGCATATGAAATAATATTGATTAAAGTTGGAATG
>ML836375.1:43948-55076 GCA_009831015.1 Picea engelmannii | reverse complement strand
CATTAAATGGCATGTTGGATGAATATGAAATGTTCATTAATGGTCTTGCAGCTAGGGAAAAGGCCCCTACTTTTGATGAATTGACAGGTATTCTTCTGCAAGAGGAGGAGTGCAGAAATAATCTCAATAACAGATCTCACAATTCATAACTGGCATTGGTGGCGAAAGGGAAACAACCCTACAAATGAAATTTATGGAGGAGAAATAAAGAAGGCAAGCCACATACAAAACCAAATCATGGAAGGGCACCACCAAGCACAAACACAAATGTGAAGAAGAATGAAGGATGCTTCTACTATGGTTAGTTTGGACATTATGCTAAAGATTGTAGGAGGAGGAATTTTAATGAGTCCAAATATAACAAACATTCAATAAATTTTGTTGATAAAGGTGCCAAAGTATGTGATGATTTCAAAAATCTCAAGTTGTTTGTTTCTAATGCTTCTTTATCAGCAGATGCCAATGAAGCTAATCCCTGGTTTATTGATTCAGGTGATTCAATTCATAATATGTCATGTAATAGGAATTGGTTTGATACATATCATGAAAACATTAATGATGTTCATAATATCTATCTAGGAGATGATAGGTCACATGAAATTAAAGGGTATGGAGATGTATCTATGACTTTACCTACTAGTGAGGTGAAACAAATCCATAATGTAATGTATGTGAAAGGCATAAAGAAGAATTTAATTTATGTATCTACCATTGCAGATCAAGATCTAAAATTTGAATTTGTTAAGTCACAATGTGTGGTGAAGGAAATACATGATCACTACAAAATCATTGCAAGAAGATCTAGATTTGGAGGACTATATAATCTTGATTTGCAAGAGGGGATTGTTAAGCGTTGGCATCCACAACTATGTCAATGGAAGAGTTATGGCATAAAAGGTATGGACACCTAAACCATAATGATCTTATGATGCTTCAAAAGAAAGAAAAGGTAGAAGGTATTCCAATGTTTAAGAGTGAACATGTTGAATGTGAAGGATGTGCATTAGGAAAACAACATAGAGAAGAGTTTCCAATGCATATAGATAAAAGAAAGTGAGAAATTATTGAACTAGTGCATATTGATGTTTGTGGACCCATGCAAACTAATCTCTTTGAGGAGCATATTATTTACTTATCTTTATTGATGATAGAAATAGATACACTTGGGTCTTTTTATGAGAAAGAAAAGTGATATCTTTGAATATTTTAAATAATTCAAGAATATGGTTGAAAAGAAAATAGGAAGGAGCATCAAGATTCTCAGGTCAGATCAAGGAGGGGAGTATACATCAGGGGAATTCACTATGAATTGAAAAAATAATGGGATTCAACATCAATTTACAGTGCCACATACTCCTCAACAAAATGGAGTAATAGAGAGGAAAAATAGAACCTTGGTTGAGTGTGCTCGCACTATGATAAAGGGTAAAAATGTTTCTAATGGTTTTTGGAATGAAGCGATTAGTATTGTTGTATATATAAAGAATAGGAGTCATACAAAAATTTTAGAGAACAAAACACCTTTTGAAGCTTTTTATGGACATAAACCAGAAGTGAGTCACTTGAGAATATTTCGGAGTAAAGCATTTTCTCACATTCCAAAAGAAGATAGAAGAAAGCTTGATGCAATGGCAATTAGATGCATATATTTATTGGTTATTGTACGGAATATAAAGCGTACAAAATGTTTGATCCTAACAATCATAAAGTGTTTGCAAGTAGAGATGTGTTGTTTCCTAAAAATGCAGATGAAGTAAAAAAACATATGGTTATGATGTATGGAATCTACCTAAAGAAAATGAGGAAAGTGCTAAAGAAGAATAAGAACAACTCCAAGAAGAAGCTCCAAGCATCACATATTCTACAAGTAGCCAGAGCACACATAAAAGAGGTGAAGGAACTACACAAAGAAGTGAAGACAATCTAAGACCCCTGTCAGGTATAAAGACTATGCCTTAATAACTCAATATATGAAAGTGGTAGAGCCTCTAAATTATGAGAAAGATAAAGACCACAAACAATGGATGGATGCCATGAAGGAAGAATATGATTCTATATTAAAAAATGAAACATGGGAATTGATAGAATTTTCTGAGAACAAAACCCCCATAGGATCAAAATAGTTGTTCAAATATAAATTTAATGTTCATGGTAGTATAGACAAATACAAATCTAGATTGGTTGCCAAAGGTTATTCACAAAAATAAGGGATAGATTATGAAGACACTTTTTCTCATGTAGCAAAAATGAATACTATTAGATTAATGATTGCATTGGCTACCAAGTATAATTGGAAGTTGCATCTGTTAGATGTCAAGTCAACATTTTTGAATGGGGAATTAAAAGAAGAGGTTTATCTTGTCCAAACAAAGGGGTTTATAAAGGARGGACAAGAACATCTTGTATGCAAGTTGAAGAAAGATTTATATGGACTTAAACATGCACCTAGGTCTTGGTATAAAAAAATTGATACATTTTTCTTTCAAMAAGGTTTTATAAAAASTAAAAGWGATCCCAATTTGTATATCAAGAAAGATAGAAATGGTCAAATTGATTTTATTTCTCTATATGTGGATGATCTTCTCATAACAGGAAGTGCTACTAGGTTGATTGAAGAGATCAAAAGAAAGTTGTCACAATAGTTTGAAATGAAGGATTTTGGACATTTACATTATTGTTTAGGTCTTGAGGTATGGAGAGAAAATGGYAACACCTTAATCACACAAAGAAAATATGCAAAGGWGGTAGTCATGAGGTTTAATATGAACACATGTAAGCSARTATCTRCTCCATTAGAAAAAAAATGTTAAGCTCAACAATAATGATGACTCAAAAGAAGTGGATGGTACTTTGTATYGACAATTGGTGGGAAGTCTAAATTATCTCACCACAACCAAGCCAGATATTGCCTATTCAGTTAGTATTCTTATCCAATTTATGGCTAAGCCTCATGAGAATCATTGGAAAGCTGCAAAGAGAGTCCTCCGATATTTGAAAGGGACTATTGATTTTGGTATTGAGTATACTAATTATTTTGATATTGAGTTGACAGGATTCTCAGACTCTGATTGGGAAGGATATCCAGATGATAGGAAGTCTACTACATGATATGCATTCAGTATTGGATCTGGGATCATGTCCTGGAGCAGCAAGAAACAACCAATTGTTTCTTTGTCATCCATTGAAGCTGAGTACAAAGAATTATGCATTGCCACCTATGAAGCAATTTGGCTAAGGAGGATACTTGAAGATGTTGGAGAAAAGCAAAAGGTACCAACAATCATCCAATGTGACAACCAAAGTTCCATCAAATTGGAAAACAACCCAGTGTATCATGCTAGGTGAAAACATATTGAGAAACACTATCATTTTGTAAGAGAAAAAATATAGTCAAATGAAATCGATGTATTGTATTGCAGCACAAATGATAATGTTGCAGATATATTTACAAGAGTGTTAGCAATTAATTAAACAACCATTCAACCTTGTAGTTGATAGAGACAAGCCTGCAGTAAATGCATTGACTGCACCGACTCCAGTAACTTCTTGGAAGAATGAGAAGCGTCTGGAAAAAGTAATTCCATCTATTAATCTTGAAACCAATCAATGGTGCAACTCATCTCACCATTGTATAAATACCCATTCTTGTAATGCCATAGACAAGTTTGATGTGTGTTCTCTAATGTCTCATTTTGCTATGTCTAGGTGAGTTCTATGATTATAGGTTCCTACTGCTTCTCTAAAAATTCTTCTCCGCCATCATTATTGGACAATTAAAATAATAGAAAATGCAAAAAGGATAATGAAATATTCGGCTTTTGTTAAAAAATATAAAATGCCTTCTTTATTAGTTATATAAATTTTAAAGTTCAAGTGTCATGCCTTAATTAATTATTATTAGCAATTTAAATAACTGAAATTTGACAAAGCAAGTGTCACCGTCCAACTCCAAAGGCGTGAACAAGTTGAATTATTTTCCTGTTTGATTTATTTCCCATCCTAGCCATGTATACAAGGTTTACAAAGGTATTAGAGTATTAGATTTTTATAATTTTCCAATGTATAATGTAATCGAAACATGAAATAAAACATGAAATGGTGGGTTGATACAGCCCAACAACGTCACCCCACACTCATCTGTGTATTTACAAAATCCTTTTATGTCTAGCTTGTTATCTATACAAACATATTGATAAGATATATATCAAACAAATTATTAGACTATTACAAGAATGGAAAATTCCAAGAGCATAATGAAATATTGCACTTTTGTAATTATCTATGTGATGCCCGCTTCAATCATTATATGAATTTTTAAAGTTCAGCTATCATAACCCTAATTGTTATGGGAAATTTAAGTAATTGAAATTGAAATTCCGACGAATCGTTTCGTTCAGCCTTCACCGTGCAATTCAAATGGCCTAAACAGGTTGAATTATTGATCCTCTTAGATCTATTTCCTTCCCATGCTAGCCATGTAAACAAGGTTTACAAAGTCATGTGAGAATAATTTTTCTTTGTATAATTTAATTGGAGCATGAAAAGAAATAAATAAACTCGTGAGTTAATACATATTAGTGGATCATTTTATATTTAATTGATGATGATGATGATTAACTTTCACTAAAATTTAATTAATCTATCAAACCTTAAAAAGATAAATGATTATTTGTGATTCAATTAAAAAAAACTATTTAATTTTTTAAATAATAAATATGAAATATTTAATTAAAAAAAGCTATTTAATTTTTTAAATACTAAATATGTAATATTTAATTAAAAAAACTATTTAATTTTTTAAATAATAAATATGAAAAAATATACTTATTATAGAATTCATTTTAATAAAATAGTTTATATAAATTTATATTAAAAAATATCAAATATTTTAGAGTATAAAGCTTTTTCGATTTTTATTTTTTAAAATAAATTTACATCTATTCATCGCATCTCAAGAATTATAAATTAGACTAATTGTACTAGTTATGAGTTACAAATAAAGTTTTCCCAATTGTGAATATCTCAAGAATTATAAATTAGACTAATTACACTAGTTATGAGTTACAAATAAAGTTTTCCTAATTGTGTATTACACTAGTTATGAGTTACAAATAAAATTTTCCCAATTGTGAATATCTCAAAAATTATAAATTAGACTAATTGCACTAGTTATGAGTTACAAATAAAGTTTTCCTAATTGTGTATTATAGTATATGATTAAATTTATTTTATTTCTGGGCATGATGAAATGCAAGCACTTGGCTGAATACACGCGCTCACTTTTTTTTTTCCAAGAAGAATTTTTTCTCAAATTTATATAGAGTATAAACTTTTTTACAGAAGACAGCAGCGAGCCGAGAGGCGCTCAGCCAAGACCAAAGAGAGGTGCTGATCACTCAATATCCAATGAGATCGAAAAAGGAGAAAAAGGATAGCCACACTAGCATGTGGACACAAAGAGGGCACTACTAGCTAAAAAGTAATTCCAATACAATCCATAATCGGACAAAAAGGATGCCGATAACATTCAGAAAATGTTGAAAGAGGTAATATGACTCTCTTTCCCATTATCAAAATGGAAAACCGAGAGCCTACCTATCTCTTCGCCAAGGGCCCATTTGGAGAGAGCATCTGCTTCGGTGTTGTGGGATCTGGAGATATGTTGAATTTTTATTTCGGCGACGGAGTTGTAGAGATCTCTGGTTTTTTGTTTCCAGGTTTCAATGTGGATAGATCACAGATTGCAATTGAGATTTATCCAGTTAACAATAACACTCGAGTCGCCTAGAACATGAAGATGATTTATAGACTAGCAAGAGGCGAGATAGAGGGTGGCCCACAAACCCATAAGCTCGGCTTTGGTGTTTGTGCCCGCTCCGCAGTTTAGAAACCATTTTGTAATTCTGGAGGAGTGTGTTTTGAAGGTGCCTTCTGCCCCGCAGCAGAGACCAGTAGAGAGAGTCGCCCTGTCGAAACAAGCAAGCATGAATCCTTCATCCAACCTGAAGTCGAGAGCTTTGCAATGGATTGTTTTTGGAGCAATCTGTTGAAAATGGAAAGATGATAAAATACGGTGAAAGACCACTTTGGTGGAGGGAGATCGTCTCTCAAAAAAAGCCGAGTTGCGCTCTTTCCATGTCTGCCAACAGACGTGTGCCACCAGTGGGTGTGGAGCTGAAGAAAGGGATAACCAGGAAACGAAACAAGAAAAGAAGGAGTCTCCTTTCCAGATCGCCGGGAGAGAGAAAGAATGACTTAGAAGACTCCAAATGTTTGCTGTGAACGCACATTGAAGGAAGAGATGTGTGGAGTCTTCAGATGCATCTTTGCAAAGAGTGCAAAGACCGGGCCTGTGCCAGCCTGTCTTGCAAAGAACCTCCCAGGTGAGCAATTTATCAAGTAAGCATAACCAAAAGAACAACTGTATTTTTAGAGGAAGCCGCCACTTCCAAACGGAGAGAAGCCACAGGGGAGCCTCAATTGATCCCTGTGAATGAAGAATTGCCGAGTATACATTACTAGTAGTAATGGAGCCCGATGCGTCTTCGCCTGCCCAAAGAAGTGTGTCAATTCCCCTGTTTAAAACAATGCATGTCGACCTCAGTGCTATGATGAAAGTACCCCATTCCAATGCCAGCGGTCCGCACAACTGTAAATCTTTGCTGTGTAAGCAGCTGTCCGAGGAGGAAGTCGTCGGTGCCATTGAAATCGCCTATGATAGAGTTCTCAAATTTTTGGAAGAAAGCTTCGATCTGAGAGGAGAAGAGAGGAGCGATCGGTTATCTAGACCGAGTATGTTGTCTCTCCCAATTTGAACCTCAAGGCCCGATCCGGGAAGCCAGCACAACCAGTGTAAGATCACAGGGGAAGCGGAGACCAAGCCCTTCCAAAAGGGAGAAGCCCTTTTCTGGACAAGGGAAGTCTTTTGCAGCCATAGGAGGAGGGGACGGGAGTCCAGGTACTTGTCAAATATAACTTGAAACTAGATACTACCATGAGTAACCTCTCTCCAGAAGGAGCAGGCCAGGAGGGCTGTGTTGAATAAAGCCAAGTCTCTTAGTCCCCATCCCCCAGCATTTCAGGGTCTGGAAAGTTGCTGCTAGTTGTAAATATGAAGATGACGCTTTCCTGGAAGGTCGTTCCACAAGAAGTTAAAGGAGATTCTGCGAATTAAGACAAGGATCCTATTTGGAATCCGTTCGAGGGTCATCCAATAGACCGCAAGTCCTTCTAGAACTGTTTTGACGAGAATATAACGACCCCCCAGGGAAAGCCATTTGTTTCCCCAAAAACCAATTTTCCTTTCGAAAAAGGCCACAAGCCAGCTCCAGTCCACAGAGATGGAGGCTCTCGGATGCAACTTATAGCCTAAGCCTAAGTACCTAAAACCATCCTTCAAACTGTAAAAAGAGAAGGGGATGACCGCTTTAAAAGTCTGAAGCTCTGTCTCAGATAAGCCCCAAAAATGGATAGAAGATTTTAAAGAGTTAAAGGACAGACCCGTGACTGAGCAAAATATATGTAGGACATCCAGAATAATAAGCCACTCCGAAAGTTTTGCTGTAGACATTAGGAGAATGTCGTCCACAAACATGAGGTGTACAATTTTGACTAGCCTTGAAACCTTTATGCCAGAAATTTGGAGATCGGGGCTGTTTTTTGTGAGAAGGAGGCTGAGGCTGTCCATAATTAAGATGAAAAGGGGAATACACACGCTCACTTGATTGAATACACATTCCAAAGTGACTTTAGGGGAATAAAAGAAAGGGCCCCGTTCGATCGGGGAAATTTTGTTCAAACTAAAAGAAAAGAGAATCCTAAATAGGATATAACCCCCAAAAGAGAGAGCTTGGAGGCCATCTCTAGTGTAAAAGTATCTATCCTTTCGCCTAATCGAGTGAGCTTTATATATAATAACGGGATGGTTGGGTGGCATTAATCAATATTTTTGTCAAATGAGGGATTCCTCAATTATTTCACTCTGATCAGAATGTTTTATGTCACGAGATAATAAAATGGTTATTCCATTAAGAATATTGAAAAATTTGGTATATGATCAAATTTATTTTATTTAAATTGTATTATTATAATTATATATATTTTGTTTTTCTTATTTTTTTTAAATTTTTTTTGACATTTTGTTATATGTTTTTTTTTTTTTTTATAATTAGCTTTGAATTTTAACTTGTATATTTATAGGAAGGCTAGGAGATTGTTTTACTCAAATATTCCAACACTTAATAAACATTTTCATTTAAATATTATTTTTTTAGATTAACAAATTATTAATAAATATATAAAAAAACCAATCAATTTAATATTATAATTATTAAATTTGTAAAACTAAATATACAAAAATATTTTAAAATATGAAAAAAAATACTATATTGGCAATTCATACATCACTAAAATAAATAACATTAATATTTTAAATTTAAATGTATTTTTTTTTAATTCTATATTATTAAATAAAATTATTTTGTTTTATTTTAACATGTTTGTATCTCTATCATATTGTAACATACCCAATCACTTAGTTGGGTCATGCCATCAAAAATCTTTCATGCACGTAAAAAATTTCAAACTGTATGCAAATTAAAACATATACACATAGAAACTCTTGCAGAACTTTATATATAAAACTCAAAACAGACAAATACATTCTGTAAATGCAAAGATTCATACGGAAATAACAATAACATATACATGCAACATAGACATGCAATACCCATAAATATAAAGACAGTTATAAACCACACATAAGATAAACCCATAAAAATAAACACATAAATAGTAATGTAGCATGTAATTTAACACACAATTGACACTTATCTTGGTAACAATATCACCAACTACGTGAAAACCTTCCATGATCCTCCGAGCCCTAGACCACGCTACTCATCACTCTCAACAGTGGGTCACCCTCGAACTAGGACTAAACTCCACCTGGGTAAAGGGATTCCTAACCAGGCTGAGGTATCTTGGACAACATGAAAGACTCTCTCCCATGTGCCAACTCAAACTAACAACCTACCGTCCATCATTCCCCACATACCTTGCCCACCCTAGGAAGTGTGCCCCTTCTCTATTCAACAGTCCCTTGACTGCCCCACTTCCCTTCCGGGGCTTCAACAACAGGCTAGACAAGAAGTCTTAGGGCCATGTAGCTCCAGTTTGGCACCTTTAGGAAATCAATTCCCAACAATTTTCTCACCTAGAGAGAAATTGCTCACGGGCATGATAACCTACCTCTTCAATATCCCATGGGTCTAACAACCTGCTTCTTTAGTCCAACTCCCAAGCTAACCATGTACAAATACAGGTACAAGTACGGGTATGGTACTAGTTCGATTATGGTACAAGTACAATGATAGTTATAAAAAGGTACAAAGGACAACTCCATGATTGAGGGAATGATGATGCAAGGAATGAATGAATGAACTAAGTCCAAGCTATATGTATGCATGTTCCCAACTTGACACTTTCCATGTTGAGAGCTACTTTGGTCCACTTGTAACCATCTTTTGAACTTAGGATAAAATAATTATCCATACTTTATACTTTAAGGAATATTAATATGATATTCCTTTTTGGCTCCATCTCCCTAGCTGATCCCCTTATCCTTAACTTTTATGCCCCCCTTTCTCTAACCAGTGGAGTTTAGTCCCCCATTCTCTTTTATCGTGGTCGGTCTACACGGATTGATGTTTTATATTAATGATATGAGTGTTTACAAAAATAGGCTCAATGGCCTTTATCATCTAGGCTCTCTAGACTAATTCAACACATAATCCTCATAGATTATAATTACTAGCTCACCAGCCTATAAAAAACAACATATACGCAAAGGTTCCCTAGCTTCAAAATCGCTCGCACTTAAGTTTGTTGCAAACAGTATCCTGGAATGTGCACACTTCATTGTTATAGTGTGAAATACATGTGCGCACTATACCATGGAAGGTGCATGCAAAAATATATAAAACAACTCACCAGATTAAGTACATTTTTACATTAACATTTACAATTTGGGGTTCAACTTAGGGGTATTACAATCCCCTTCCCTTATTTATGCACTGTCCTCAGTGCATTATATACCATGTACCATTCAAATTCTTAAAAAAAAACAAATCTCCAAGCTTTAGCTATTGGAAGCTTATTATCCATCTAGTGTTATACTTTCCAACACCCATTCTGGTATTCATACTACAACTGGAAGTCAATTGCTTTATTCCATAGAGCTACTTCCGAGAATAATTCAACTCATTGTTCCATTTGACACACCCTCCTTATGGCAGCTACCATGCTATAATAATCCTTAGGTTGACTCCTCCTTGTTTCACTCACCCTTCCAGACTCAGGCATCCCTTCACTGCTACGCAGTCCTTCAATGATCCATCTTGCCAAGGATTTCACACACAAGGAGAGCGTTAACCCATTACCAGAACCCCACCAAGGCTCTACAATTATAGGTCTTTAGTGTCCTCAACGATAGTTGTTCTTTTCCAGCATTCCAACTTTAATCAATATTATCTCATCTGCATCACACACATGTAGTTATCATGAGAGAACATTATCAAAATTACATTTCAGAAATCAAATTAATTTCATAAGGAGTTCGATTTTTCCCAAAATATGAAACTTTATTTCATAATTTTTTTTTATATTGTTGTTGCAATAAGAGGATGCAATCTTCCTTTTGGATTTCAGCCATGTTGAATACCATTTTTCCTGCAATGATTTTATCTTGCATACAACCAACATATTCTCAGTATTTCATGTACATCATATTTAATTGCAATATGTATAACAACCTTATGCAGTGATATTAGAATTTCCTACACCTAGCAATCCAATCACAATTACTAAACAATTTATTAGATAGAATGACTCACCATTCTATGCATATGCATGTATGCAATTAATAATAATAAGTTCTTTTATTTCTATTTTATGAACATAATTTTTTTTGTATTCACTATTCCTGTGACTACCTGACTTGAAATGTTCCTGTTGCAATGTCTAACAGTTCCTGAAATGTTCTCAACTCCATGAGTTAGCAACATTTCATCCATTAGTATAACTATTTCCATTTAAAACATATATACTTGCACTCATACATGATAGAATT
>ML836374.1:19082-39155 GCA_009831015.1 Picea engelmannii | reverse complement strand
AAAAATTGTTTTGTAAAAGGATATAAAGCCAAAAACTTTTGAAGAACTAAAGGTTCGATTTTGAGTTCTCTATTCTATTGTTTTTGTATGAAATACATTTTTCTTTAATATATCAAGCCTGCAAGATTCTTTCATTTGTTATTATTAGACCCTTCTTCATCTTTGTCTATGCATATGAGTTGAATTCATTCTTTTGTCTCTGTTTAATGGTCTTATGGTAACTATCATCTTACTTTTGACTGTTAAGCAAGAATCATAAGCATCTTTGGCTAGTTTGTTGACCCATCATATATATGGTTTATGTATTCTTTGGTTAACTGATTGGTTTTGTTATCCATCTATTATACAAATCTATCTGATAAATAGCTCTTGAAGGCCTTGTATTGCATGAATATAGTTAGACTATCTTGAAGATACAATCCATAGATTAAGATATTCATATTGATCCAAACCCACACCTATTATTCAAAAAATAGTTTCCAAAAAGATGAAGTTACCAGGCATCTCTGAATTACAGCCTAGGAGAGTTTCCTGGAGAGATAACACCATTATTATTGATGCTTCAATTTTTTGTTCTATAGTGCTCCCTCTGTTAGTCTCTTCGGAGATTACTTTAGCTCTTTGGGTTGATCTAGCTCTTGTTTTTTGGTTTCGGTCTACGAAATTTAAGAGTGGAACATTCCTTCCCCCAAAAATGTTGGAAGGAACCTTGGTTGAAAGATCTGATTTAGATTTAATGTATCTACCTTTTGGGTCTCTAGGTCTGTTCATGAAAGAAAACAAAAAGAAAAAGAAAAACTACCATTGGGTTTGGGGGAACCTGCTATAGCAGATGCACAGGTTCTTACCTCTAGTCTTAAATTCCCCCCACCACCAAACTAATGCTAAGGTTTTAGAAATGATCTATTTCCTAACTATTTCCTACCTTGAGACAACTCCCCAACAACGATGCCAAAAATGATGGGTGTTCTATATGCACTAAAAACACTAAAAACCCTCAATTAAATTTTCAACCCGGGGTAAGTAAACATAGATTTGTAGCACTATATGTGCCAAGGAAGAAAGGCTAGAGGTAGTATAGTCTAACTAAGGAAATGGGCTATCTGAGAACTAATCTATTCAAGCAAAGGCTATTAATTATCAAACCCTACTAAGAAACTTAAACTATTTTCCCTAAGTAACTTTTGAACAAAGGATCCATGGATAGTCCTAAGGAAGAAAATGAAAACCCTACTTAAAGAAAATTAACTTAATCATTATAATGAGCAAAAGAAAACTATCTATTTAATCTATGTAATGAGCAATAACAATAACAAACTACTTTAATTAACCTACTCAAATTCAATGAGAAACTATCCTATTAAAGCAAGTAAATAGACAAGCAACTACCCTATCAAAGAAATTAAACAAGTAAGCAATAAACTAACTAACCTATGATAACTTCTACAACAAGTAAATTAATCAAACTAATAAGCAAGTGAACTCTATTCTTAAATTAAACTTCATAATTACGTCTAATTTATAAAAGGAAATCTTAATCTACTAAATTCAAATCATCATGACAATAAAATTAATCAATAACCACTCTTTTAATCTACAATAAGAGAACTATTATTTACTCTACTAAATCAAGAAAACTATCCTCTAATCTACAAAATAAAAGAAACTATCCTCTCATCTATAAAAGCAAGAAAACTCAAACGTAGTGTTGATGGTTATGTCTCCAGTGTCTTATGATATCATGATCAGATTTAACAATTAACAATAACTCAAGAGAGATAAACTTGATATTGACTTCAATAGAAAAGGGAAAAGTATGAATTAGGCAATCTAGTGAGAACTTAGCCATTATAGAAGTAACATCAACTACCCTGCATATCCATGTGACTATTCGATCTATGCACTAATCATCAACAATATGAAAACACTATTCCATTAAATTCAATTGCATTCTATGCTAGTGTAAGCAAATTCATACTACTTAAAGATTCATAACTGACAACTAAATTCAATAATCAAATTTCGAATTAAAATTGCAACGTAGATCTAGAAAGGAAATTGCATGAAATAAATTAAACTAATCCTATTTTAACAATTTAAATTCCAAATGGAAAATACTCATAAAGACATAACTTAAATCCTATTTCTATTTCAACATATGACAAGAAAATAGATAAGAAAACTAAATGACAACTAGATAAGCAAATTAAATAGCAATTAGATAAGAAAACTAGAAATGAAAGCTAAAACTAGCAACTATCCATCCACCAAAACTTGCCAAAGAAACCATGAACTAAATACTCTGTTTTAACTCTGGTTTTAAACTCTATTTCAGCATATGAAAAATCTAACTACCATCGAATTATACACAGGGGTTAGTATCTAAACTTGCAAGTTTATTTTCTAACTAAAAGGTCATTTCATATTAAAACTAGCCTTCATAATAACCTACAAAACATAATTAAAGCAATTAAATTATAAACAACAATTTACACAGTAAATAAACACAGTAAAACTCGTATAGAGGAAATAAAGGAAATGACGTTTACACTATATAAATTCACAATCTAATTGACTAAATATTCACCCAGACCACTGTTGGCCCCCCAATAAGGTCGTGGCTACTCCTCAATGATGAATCACAAGCTCAATAGACATGATTTCAACATTAAAATGAACACACAGTTTTAGTAAAATATGTCTGAAAATGGAAAAACAGAGCTGAACTATTCTTTTTATCTCCTAACTATTTGTCTGACCACTTAGGTGGTATTTATAGAGTTTACAAGCTGAGAGGTCAACCACTGGGAGGGTCGACCTCCTCTAAAAACAACAAATTGCATTCAATGCGTCTTAACCACCGGTGGCTTCTAGAAACAAGGCAATCCAATAATCGCCCAGCATAACAACCCAATTCGAGTTGTCAAAAGCTCAATAGCCGGAGGCCATGAGCACAAGACAAACCCATGTCTCTAATTCACCCATCGCTGGTCACTGATATGATAACTGCCAAATGGCCCATGGTTTTAGTGTAGGAGGGAGTGTCGGATGGAGTACCGGACGGAGTGCCAGATGGAGTACCGGATAGAGTGTCGTATGCAAAAATGACCTGCGATTTTTCCCTATGACACACAAAACATGAATTAGTTTCCTAGAATCATTAAAACATGCAGAATTATACTCAAACCCATCATAAAACATCAATCATACGTACCTGGTATGAATCATGGTGAATTAATACAAAAACTCTTCAAAACCCTTCAAAATAGGAAAATGCACATACAATATTGGCCAAAAAGGATCTAATCATCATCATTAATTTAACCATATTGTTGCCTCAATAGGCTTGTTCAAAGTTTTGAGATAGATGAGGTAGAGGAGTGTGCTTGGCACATAAAAATTCCCATTAGGAACATGCACACATTCCTAAAACATATGCACACTAAAACACTTGTGTGTTCTAGGAATGCGCACATGGTCCTGATGGGCATGGATGAGCGCACAACCACAATTATTTCAAGTCACAAGAGCATATGCACACTCTTAATGCAATGGATATATCATTTATTATAGACCAAAGATCTTTATGAATAAATATGTATATGGGTTTGGGGACAACTAGGACCTAAGGGCTTAGGATTGGAAGTTTTTTGAAGCATAGAGTAATGGTTAGAGGACCAAGATGTGGGTTCAAGGGTTGTGTGGCCTTTAACAAGAGGTATATGTATAATGCACTTAGGGATCAATTTTGGAGCGGGTTAAGGGTCGAGTATAGGTTATACCTAGTCTTAGATGGAGTTAGGGGGTCTAGGTCATGGTCTAGGTCAAGCTCTAGGTCATGGTCTAGGTCATGGTCATGGTCATAGTATAGGTATAGGTCATCATCTAGGTATTTCCATGTATATGTCTTTGTTGGTTATAATATATGAGTTTATACCTTTAACATAATTTACCCAAGGTTCAAGTCTACTGGGGTTCCAACAAAGCCTCTAAAACTATCGGCCCTCCTGGTAAACCAGAATGCAACGCAACACACAGAGTGAACTGCGTAGTCTCACCCGAGATAGTATTAATGGGTGACTGCAATACTCAAGTGTTTGCATTACAGTATTGAGTGGAGATCTGAGAAGTGTGTGTTCAGAGTTATATTTAATTTATTAAAGCAATATACTGTCATTCCCAGTTATGCATCTACTATGACCAACTCATTCATCCATCATGCTATTATCTATTCATAAACAGTAAAAGAGACACAATAATTCAATCACATAAAAAAGGTTTTACCATGGTTCACCCCCTTCTGGGATACGTCCACAAAGATATGGCTCTTAAGATCTTTTTATTATGGCAGTTCCAAAACTACAACGTTGTGCACTTTACAACTTATCCTCAGCTAGGTCGAGATCTATTAAGAGGTAGAATAGATCGCACTAGGATCCTTAGCCTACAATCTAACCCTTAATATCTACCTTCATTACTCCCCTACAACTCAACAACTTACAAAAAGGTATCGGATTACTATAGTGTTTCCACAAGACTCCCTAAAAGGTCTATGTATATCCACTCTATATCATTCAAATCCCCACATCATCTCTCTATAAAGAATCCCTAAGAATATATATATATACGTTTCTGGATCATCAACCATTACAATGTATTACAAAAACCCTAACCCTAATGTCATCAGGTATTCCATTCATGTGTGCATGTTGCTCTTCCTTCTAGTTGTCTCTTTCCTCGTGCATGACTTCCTTCCCAAAATAGCCTTTCTTTCCACTTTGGCTTGCTTCCAACATGCCCCCAACACTGACATGTGCCTCATCCCAAACCACCTACCCTATGTGTGCTTCACTGATCTCCCTGGTGATCTCTTAGAACTTCTCCATGAGATCTATTGCTTATGTTTGGGCCTACGTGGTCTTCTCCTTGAGTGCGTCCAATACCTTCCCTGCAATATCGTTGTTGACCAACTTCTCACATTCTTCCTGGGTCTGTTCTATATATTTTTTGTTTTCCTCTTCCTGTGTAATGACCTATGTTCCTCGCTCCTGGAGCAGTTTCATTTGAGCCCAGTGCTCCTTTTTCTATGTATGCACAATTATGAGTTCTTCCTACAGTTTCTTCATGTCTTGTGCCCCTTTGATGCACTTTTTTATTCACATTGTCTTTTTCCTTTGCTTGAGGTATTGGATAGATGCGCCTATCCTTTCGCCTTCATGGTCCCACTACTAGACCTATTGATCCTCTTCTAGCTTTTTCCAGAGTTGCGTTGCTTTCTCGAACAAGTCATCTGCTATGTGGACTTGTCATTCTATCTCTTGTATCTGCGTTGTTGCCTCTTGTTCCTTTGATCCCTCACCTCTGGTGGAGTGGTAGGTGTGAGCTTCTCATGGAGATTCTCGATCTCCTATTGGTATTGATTGATTATCTGTACAATCTGATCAATCTTCTCTATCACCATGGGTTTGGTAGTTTGCGCACTATTTGGAATATTCTTGTAGGCTACAACCACTTTCTGTTCTAGTCCCTTCACATGATCCCTCTCCTCTTTGGTCTTGAGCTTGGCCTACTCAAATACCAATTACAGCTTTTTGCATTTATCCTTGACCTCCTGCAGTTCGGTTGTGTCTGTGCATGCACGAGACTATACCTCTTATGTAATGCTAACATGCAATTTATATAAGGCCTTGGTTGGTATCCGTGGAAATACCAATTGTAATTGAGCCAAATCCTTTAGGGTTGTCTGCCTCACGATTTCGTCCATGCGAAACATACTGGGTGTGACATGAAACATTGAACTTGGTTGTGTTATCTTATGGACTGTATCCTGATCGCCTTCTTTGGGTTCTCTTCCTATATGTGATGTTGATGACCTTGTTTCTATGCTACTTCTGGCTTCCTATTCTTCCCTGACATGCCTGAGGAGTTGTTGCATGTCTTCTATCTCTTCTTCAATTATGTCCCTTTGTCACACAACATTCTCAAAATCCTTGAATGTGAAAACCTAGACCACTTGGGCCACCATTTCTACATCATCCTCCATGATCATGTATTCTGGAGGCGTTCTATGTTCCTTTTTCTTCTTGCGCGAACCCCTCATCTAGATGGTTGGTCGCTTAATATGGTCTGACTCTTATAGAGTGGGGCTTGATGTAGTCCCATGTGCTGCCTCGACCTATTTCTGTTGTATGTGGGGCACCTGTGTGTTGTTCTTCTTCCCTGTCTAGAATCTGGTCTTGGATGTCCCCCTTTTCTTTTGTTGTGTCTTGTTCTGAACTGTCCTTGGTTTCTTGGGCACTATGACTTTCTGGGGATGTGTTTTTTCCCGCCCTACCTCCTCAGCATGTGTATGTTCCTTTCTTTCCTCCTCCTCCTCTACCCCTACAGGTATGTCTCGAGTGAGGACTAGAATCCTCCATTCATCGTCCCAATCTTTGATGGCCATTTCTATGTCCCCCTCCATAATTCAATAGCACAGTTGTAGCCATTCCTTGTTGGGGTCCTTCCACGCATGGATCAACATCGCATGTCTAGTGGCTTTGAAGTTGGCTATGCCTTGATAGTTTGCAACATCTTGTGGTGTTTTCCTCCGAGTTTTGGAGATAGTCTCATGTAGTTCATAGAGATATCCTTTGAATATAGATGTATTCATTCTTCTATTCTTGGCGTCTAAAGAAGCTCCAATTGATAAGTATCTCGCTCCATGATTGGGTTTGGGTCTAGTGGTGAAAAATGTGTATTTCGTTTCCTTCCATCCCATAATGGCTATTAAGATGAGTAGCCATGAATACTGAAATTATGTCCCCAGATCCTGCGCATCCTTGTAGTCGTCTAGAAACAGATTCAACAAATAAGGGGCCCAATTGATTGTGGTTCCCTTAGCACATTGTACTGTAACTATGACAACCTCAGCCAGGACATCCTCCTTGTGGAATTTTCTCAGCAGCTTGCATGCCATGATTTTTGTGGCCATTCTTGTCGTGATGTCACTAATTCGTTTGATAACGATTCCGTGGGTCCCCCTTTCGATGTCGTATTTATTTTTCATCCCATTGGCCAATGTTTTCTCCTTTTTTTTGTCCTCGAGGAACTATGTGAGATCCATGCCTCGTGATGGCAGACCTGTGATGTGTGCAATGAGATCTATGTCTATTGAGACGAGATGGTCCAATCACAGATCTCCGCCATGTGTGACCACCATCAACTGTTTGACACAACTATTTGTTTACTTGCCTCTTCCAAAGTGTGGTAGGTCCAACAGACCTAAAATACCAGTTGTTTCCAGTCCTGCTGCCCACTGGACTAGTTGATGAATTGGTTCCCCAAAGAAATCTACACCCACAGTCTGTAGGTAGAATTTCTTAGCGAACTCTGAGAACTTGTCTGTGTCCATTATGTCATAACCTGAGTACCTCAATTTCTCTACATAACCTAACAAATCTGATTTTACACATACCCCTTCTGGTATGTGCAGAAAAACAATTGTTGTGTTGGGTTGTCTGCGTTGTGACCTAGGTACCTTTTCCTTGTCCTTTCATTGTGGTGGCTGACTCGAGGTTCCAGCCTCCATTGTTCATTTTTCATCATACTGCTCCGATTTTCCAGTGACATCTTCCACTGCTCCCTCCTGTGGGTGTTGTGACACAGTTGTCTATGAGTCTTCTTTATTGGATGCTTATTCCTAATTTGGAGTTGTCCCATTGAATCTCGAGGCTTCTTATGGGTTTTCAGGTTTCACTTGGCTACTTGCATCCTCATTCTATCGTCCCTACCCCTCTTCTGGCCTATCGATGTCCATGCCCATAGGTGTTGTCTGTTGGGTTTCTTCTACCATGAGTGTTAGGCTTCCTGTTGTTGTATCTGGTGATGGGATTTCATCTATATTGATGAATTCTAGTGGCGGAGATGGTTGTTGTTCACTTCCCTGCAATTGCATCTTTTCTTTGGTCCTAACTCAGGGTTGTCTGGTTGTCTGGCTTGTTTCTCGTTGTTTAGGTGGTTCCATGGTGGTAAAAACGTGTCTTTCACTGAGCTCAATAGCCTCTACAACCTCTATAAACTCTGCAACTTTCACTCTCCGCTACATATTCTCTATCTCTCTCTGCCTTCTCCAACTTCGCAATAACCTTTTTGCTCCCTCGTCCTTTATTTATATGGGATTCGTGTGAATCTTTTCGAGTACATTACTATGATTACAGATTCAATGAAACATCGGTCCCTTCATACCTTCCATTAATTTCCCTCACCATCTCCAGTTGGCATGATTAATGCAGTGTCCCGCCAATCTTTTCCAACATTCAATTCCACTAGCCTTCGCCACTTAGCACTTCTTTTGTCGTAGCCTCCTTTCTTGCTTATTTTTTCTTTTAATTAACCATTGGCATTGTCTCCATCGTCTAGTATTGTCGAGTGTGTGTTCTCCTTCTCATTTTTGTGAACTGTGCCTCTGTTGGTACCGTTTGATATCCTGCTCTCTTTTTTTTTTTCAAACTGCTCGGTGACTTTCAAGTTGCGGGTGGTCGATTGTCCTTGTATAGTTTTAGTTGACTCCCATTGATCATCCCTATGAGTTTTGTGCCTCCTAAGTCCTTCATTTGTATGTCTCCCTCGTCTTTGATAGTTTTAACTATGTATGGTCCTAACCAGTTCATTCTGAGTTTTCCTGGATGCTGAATGGATTTACTGTCATACATCAACACTATGTCTCCTTCCTTGAAAGTTTTCTTCTTGATGTGTCTGTCATGCAAAGATTTGTCCCTTGCTTTCTGAACTTGTTGTTGGAACCCTGCTAGGATCCTATCTTCGTCAATGATCATCAGTTTATTCATCCTATCATGTACTTCACCTCATTCTGTCATGTTCGTAATCGTAGCTACGCATAGACAGGGTACCATAAATTCTAATGGCACCACTGCTTCTTATCCATATACCAATTTGAATGGCATGTGTCCTGTCAAATTCTTGCATGTGGTCATGTATTCCCACAATATTGTTGGTATTTCTAGGTCCCAATCACCCCTATTGACATTACATATCTTCGTCAATGCATTTTCAAGGATTTTGTTAAATTCTTCTACTGTTCCATTTTCCTGTGGGTGATACAGTGTACTCGTTTCATGATGGAGTTCAAATTCTTCATTCATGGACTTAATAGTGTTGTTAACAAATTGAGTGCCTTGGTCACTCATCAAAATTCTTGGGAAACTGAATTTAGTGATCACATGTTCAAATAGGAAGTGTGTTGTTGTTTCTGTGTTGCAATATTTGACTAGTTCTTCTTCCACCCATCTTATCAGGTATTATGTCATGGTGATAATGTACCTTTCTCCTATCCTCTTTGCTGGTGGGTTAATTGGCCCCACAAAATATATTTCCCATTTTTTGAAAACCTGTAATGTTACCTGTGGTCACAATGGCATCGCGTCTCTTCTATTCGGTTTACCAACCCTATGACATACATATCTATGGCAGTACTCCTTCGAGTCTCTGTGAATGGTAGGCCACCATATTCCTACATGCAATACATTCTGCATGGTAGCTTAGCCTGCGTAATGTCCTCTTGCTATTCCCTCATGGGCTTCTGCTAAAATCCCTGGTCTTTTGTGTTCTAGCACATATCTTTGTAAGATTCTATCTACACCCATTTTGTATAAGTGTCCTGTAATCAGCTGATAGTTTGCATCCCAGACTACTAGGTTTTTCTTCTGTGCAATGTTATATTCCTGTGGTGCAGTACCTGTACAAGTACTGAAGGATGACTTTAAAGTATTCCTCGGTGATCTGGACTAAAAATAACTGTGCATCTGGAAAATTGTCCTATAAGTTTGTAGGTTTCTCTCCATTTGTGACCCTTGATAGGTGGCAAGGTCTTGCATTCAACTTCTCTGGCTTAACTATTACTTCAAAATCAAATTCTTGAAACAATAGTAACCATCAACAGATTCTCCCCCCCGACACTGGCTTGTTGACTAGGTAACTAAGGGAAGAGTGATCTGTGAATATATTAAAACGTTTTCCCAGTGAGTAATGTCTGAACTTCTACAGTGCATAGACCATAGCTATGCCTTCCCTCTCTGTAGTGTTGTATTTCTTCTCTGATTTTGATAGTTTTCTGCTTACGAATGTTATAGGATCATCCAAATCTCCTGCTCCTGGCTACGCAAAAATAGCTCCAATTGCTATGGTTGATGCATCTACATATACGTGGAATGTCTTCTTCTAGTATGGGAATACTAGTATGGGTGTTGTTACCATATTTTATTTCAGCGTATCCAGACCATGTTGACAATCCTCATCCCACTAAAACTTTGTATCTTTCCTTAACAATTTCTCCATTGGCGTGGTGATCTCCGCGTACCTTTTAATAAATTTTCTATAGTATCCTGTGTGTCCCAATGTCACTCTTAGTTGAAGGACTTCTTTTGGTGGTGGCAGGTTAATGATTACTGCAGTTTTGGCAGGATCTACTAGTAAACCTTGCTTGCATACTATATGGCCCAATAGTATCCCAAAAAGTGTTCCAAAAATGCACTTCCTGATTTTTAATGATATCTGGAACTACCTACATCTTTCTAGCATTAGCCACAATACCTCAACATGCCCTTTCAATAGAATATAGATTGTCTAATCGTCCAAGTATACTTCTAGAAATTGGTGGATAAATTCTTTAAATGTAGCTATGAATACTCTGAAAATTATTGTTGGTGCATTCTTTAGTCCTAACGGCATGACTGTGTACTGGTAGGATCCCCATTTTGTAGCAAAAATGGTCTTATATCTGTCTTCCTATACTATTTTTATCTGGTGGTATTCTGAGAATTCATCAATGAATGGGTAAAATTTGTGTCCCCCTACATTCTGCAACACTTCATCAGTGAAAGGTGTAGGGAACAGATCATGTAGGCATGCATCGTTCAACTTCCTCAAGTCGACGCATATTCTTATCCCGCCTTTTTTTTTCTCCTAAACTACCATCGAGCTTATCCATTATGATTCTTCCATCATATCTATGATGTCATCTTTGAGCATCCTATTGATCTCATCTTTGACATTTTTATTATAGATCAGATTTAGTCTGTATGGTCATTGTTTAATTGGTCTCACCTCAGCTCTGAGTGGTATCTTCATTTCTCCTAGCTCTCCTGCTACGCCCTTCATTTCTATAAACATCATGGGGAACATGTCATTGTACTCACACAATAACTTTGTTATTCTTTATACTGTTTGTTCATCCCAGTAGTCTCCAATGCTAGCCATTTTGGGATTTTCCACTGTCCCAATGTTGACTTTCTTCACCTTGATTGGCACGACAATTACTTGTGATTATAGAGGTGTACCTTCCACTTTCCTTTCTCCCTTTGCTTCCTCGATATGAATATCGCATGGATCATCTTCATCTCATGCTCCTTCCTGCACATGGTAGCATGAAAACAATTCTTTCACTATCTGTCTTTTCCGCTGTTGTTCTTATGTTATGATTTTGACTTCTGGTTCATGAATAAATATCACTCCTCTTATCTTCTTAAGTACTGCATCTTTGTTGGGGTTATAATGATCGAATGAGAAAGTGACTATAAAATTCTATTGCAATACTGTCCATCTAGAAGTTCCTCTACATAGTTCCTGGTCTGTATACTAGTTTGTTGATATTCCTTCTAAGGTATGTACGAAATGATGAGGCCATTCCTCTGGGGGTGTTATTTTCCACAATGCTCTGCACTTCTCCAAGAGTTCCACTGGTGCCCCTTGTCCACCGTACTTATGTTTCTGGTTTATTTTCTGTTTTGTGCCAAACCTTATGAGCAATAACCGCTTACATTGGTACCAATACTTGATTGTTTCCTTATGTGTGTCCCACCATCTTGTAGGTGTGGCATTGAGTGCTATATCAAGTGCTAAGACTCTCTGATTTTCTAACACTTCATCTTCATAATGTGTCAAGGATTATTCTAGATCATTTACCTCATGGAAATTGTGTGGTTCCCTTATCTCCGTACCTACCCATCTTATTGCATGGTCTATTCTTGAGCATCTTCTTATGGACACTTCATGTAGCCTCTGTTGCCAGTTCTCTAAACCTGTGTCTGAGTCTGTCTCACATGAAGTAATGCTCTGCCAACTAAGTATCCCATTTGCATTTGGGCTTACATAATATTCATCGCGCACAATTTTTCTATACAACTAGATGATTTCCTCCAAGTCCAAGCAGGTAGGCTCTACAAACCTCTCCCCTTCTCATGGGTCTAATGGTGCAATGACCTTGTATTCTCCTGACTTAAATGTCATTTTTTTTGTTGTTAAATTGATTATGGTCTGGCTGTCAAATTCCCAATCTAATTCAAGAAATGATGGATATGGTGCCATGTCGTCCACTATTTCAATCACTTCAAAGTCTACTTTAGTGTGCACTCCATATAGGTCTACTGCCACTCCTTTCATCCTACCAATTGGTAGAACTCGATGTTGGTTTGCTAGTTTCAGCTATACGGGTGAATATCCTAATGTGGACTCTCCCATACATTGCCATGTATTCTTCGGTAATAAATTGAATTCGGATCCTAGATCCAGTATGATATCTCCGATGTTAGCATTGAACCCAAACTCCCTACTTGTTCTTCTCCTTGTATGTAGGTGATTGACTTCTTTTTGTTCTATCTTTTAGTTTGTCTCTATGCTACATCTTTATAATATATTTTGCAATATTTTGATAGAGGATGGATCATTCAATAGTTTTACACGTGATTGCAAAAAACCTTTGATTGTAATTACTTGTCCCAGGGGATTCATTTCTTTGGTATGATCCAATAGTGGAATCATCTCGTACTTTGGCACTTCCTTGCTCTGTTGGACATTTGAAGTCGACGTGGTGTCTTACTTCAAACTTTCTTGTCTGTCTTTCTTAAATGTTTCCTTCTTGTTCTGTGCATTGAATTGTTTCTGTTGTTCGACATTCTTCTTCATCCACTGGTGTTGTACTGGCTCTTTTCAGACTACATCATTTCCTATTTTAGCTCCTCCGCACGTAACTATGTCGATGTTTCTTCCTTCATCCCTCACTTCCACTAAAATCCATTGAACATTCTGGTTGTTTTGATTCCTCTTTTCCTGGATCTTCCATAGTAACGTAGGACATTATTCCATATCATGATTTGATGCATGAAAATACATACAGGTCGTTGGTGGAAGTGGACATTCACTTGTATAGTGTCCTGGTTGTTGAAATTTCTGACATACCACTAGCCTCTACCTCTTCCAAAGCCTCCTCTTTCTCATCCTCCACCTCTATAGCCAACTCGATCTCCTCACGACACGTTATACTGAGGCGCCTGATTGTAATGCACGAAATTGTAGTAAGTTTGTGTTGTGTTGTACTGTGGTTGTGCGGTATTATATGGCTATTGCGTAGTATTATACTGTTGGTGTGCAGTGTTGTATGGGGCTGGTGCCCGGTTAAACTGAGGTGTGGCTTGCCCGGTCATCATTTCTTCCTGCATCCTATATGCATCTGATGTCCTCTCTCTCATCAAGTCCATAGTTCTACAGTCTTTGTCATCATGGCCCACTGACTTGCAAAAGTTGCAATGTGAACTCTTTGGGATTGTCTGGTATTTTTGCATCATTAGGCAGTGATATGGATCGTGTCCCAGTTTCTTATAGATTTCTCACCATAGTGCTTCTATTGGTAACAGATATGGAATTCTTGTTTCCATAAAATGGGTGAATGTTGGGCATTCATTCTTATGGTGTCCTTTCATCCTGCATGTGGTACACTAAACGAATTCTCGTTTTTCCTTACTTTTTTTCTAGTTTAGCTGGAACATTAAGTTCTTCAAATCCTCCTTCAACTCTTCAATGGATGGATCCATCTATTGATATTGGTTTTCTTCTAGTCGCAGGGATGCCTACAGAGCCTCTACCTATGTCTGAAACTTTTGTTGTCACAATGGATATTTCAAGTGTGGTAGTAGTGAATTAACGAACAGGTACCTGTGCTACATATCTATCATGAGATATTTAAAATTTCCTTTCATTCACTTGAATCTATGGTAAATATCCCATATAGATTCTCCTTATTTCTATATAATTTTTATCATCTCGTTCATGTACTGATCCTCTTAACTTGGCTTTTGAAACTCATTTATCAACAATTTCTTGATATCCACAATTGTTTTGGTTGTCCCTAGTGGATTGTTTGTATCTAAACTCATATACCAAGCCAGTGCAAGATCCCTTAGTTTAATTACTAGTTGTGCAAGATTAGTGTCCTCATCTGTGATCTGTTTTTCTACCCAGATCTTTTCCCAGATAAACAAGTGTTTTTTCGGGTCCTCCGATGCTTCTCCTTTGAATTCTGGTAACCTAATTGTCATATTGTATCCTTCCATCCTAAATGTTGTACTACTAGCTTCATGTGGTGTAGATAGTTGATTAGTGCTTCAGGAACTGGCTCCTCCATTTTTTGTTCCTTGTGTATATGTAATTCCTTATTTATTTCTTCTCCTGAAATTTGGTTGTCTAAACGGTGGTGTTCTTTTTGGTGTGTTAGTTGCACATGGGTTTATGGGTTCCACACTGACATTAATATGGATAGGGTTTCTACCTTCTCTTCCTACTCTTGGACCTCTCATATTCCTCTCATATGTTGCATGCAGGATTTCCTCAATCTGCTCCACAACACAGAGATCCTCTACCTCTTCTTCATCACTTTCCAAGCCTTCCCTCACAACTACGACTCTCTTCTTGGTGTTCACCTTGTATTGGTAGGGTACTCCATTGCATGTCTTTCCATTTGTCTCCATGATCCACTTGATTTGGTTGTCGTTCATCATGATTGGGTCCAAGGATTCCTCCTTATTTCCTTTATCCACTTTTCCTTCCATTTATCCTATTTTTGTCAGTGCTTCCCCCCTTCCCTCATGCATGTGGGGAATTTTCGTTGTCTGACTCCATTATCATTAAACCTTTTTTATAGAGAAGTATCATAATATAAGTATACAACAATCGAATATACCTTCCTCGAGGCCCTCTTAGAAAATATTTCTCCGCTACATTGTATGACTTCGTTATATCTACTGCAAATTATGTTATAAATCCTGCTACAATACTCTCGAGCCAAAAATCTCTTGCATGGGTGAATTTGTTATTCACCTGCTATAACTGCTCAATCTGAACTGGGGTCCACTCTAACTGTCAGATTCGGTTTGTTGCATGAGTATCCTTCAACCTCAATATCCACTCCTACAATAAGTGTGGAAAATAAAAAAAAAGACTTCATACAGATCACTAAACACATACTTCTCAAGGTATTTACGTGGTGTTACTCTAGGGTTTATGTTATCTTTCTGTGCAAACTATAGCTCCTTTGTCATCAACCAGCTTTCGATCTATGCTTTTGTAGGATTCCACGGTCTCAACATCCCCTTCTAACGACACATTCTCACCTTCTTGTCATCCGATCCAATATTCCCTTGACCCTCCTTTTGCATATCTTACATTTTTTTTAACAAATTTTCAACAGATCCCATCTACTCAATCCTACATTGTTCCAACTGGAAACAAAGCCATTTTTTGGTTATAATATTTGAGTTTATACCTTTAACATAATTGACCCAAGGTTCAAGTCTACTAGGGTTCCAACAAATCCTCTAAAACTATTGGCCCTCTTGGTAAACCAGAAGTCAATGCAACACACAGAGTGCATTGTGCAGTCTCACCCGAGATAGTCTTAATGGGTGAATGCAATACTCAGGTGTTTGTAGTCGAGGATTGAGTGGAGATCTGAGTAGTGTGTGATGAGAGTTCTATTTAACTTATTAAATCAATATAGTGTCATTCCTAGTTATGCATGTACTATGATAAACTCATTCATTCATCATGTTATTATCTATTCATAAATAGTAAAAGAGACACAAGCATTTAATCACATAACACAGGTTTTACTGTGGTTCAGTCCCTCTTGGGATACGTCCACAAAGATATGGCTCTTAATCTCTTCTTATTATGGAAGTTCCAAAACTACAGTGCCACACGCTTTACAATTTATCCTTAGTCAAGTCAAGATCTATTAAGAGGTAGACTAGATCGCACTAGGCTCCTCATCCTATGATCTAACCCTCAAGATCTACCCTCCTTACTCCCCTATAGCTCAACAACTTACAAAAGGTATCGGATTACAGTAGTGTTTCCCCATAACTCCGTAAAAGTTCTCTTTATCTCTGATATATATCATTTGAATCCCCACATCATCTCTCTATAAAGAATCCCTAAGTATCTCTATATATACATTTCTGTCTCATCAACCATTATAATGTATTACAAAAATCCTAACCCTAATGTCATTAGGTCTTCCATGCATGTGTGTGTGATGCTCTTCTTTCCTGGTATCGCTTTCCTCGTGCATTCCTTCCTTCCCAAAATAGCCTTTATTTATGCTTTGGCTTGCTTCCAACAGGCCCCCAACACTGACATGTGGCTCATACCAAGCCACCTAACCTCTATGTGCTTGGTCAATTTCCCTGACGATCGCTTGGAAATTCTCCATGAGCTATGTTGCTTGCGTTTGGGCCTGCACGATCTTCTCCTTGAGTGTGTCCAATACTTTCCTTGCAATCTCGTTGTTGACCAACTTCAGACATTCTGCCTGGGTCTGTGCCATATATGTTTTGGTTTCCTCTTCCTGTGCAATGACCTCTGCTTATCTCTCCTGCAGTGGCTCCATTTGAGCCTCGCACTCATTTTTCCAAGTCTATGTAGTTATGAGTTTTGCCTGTAGTTTCTTCATTTCTTGCGCCCCTTTGACGCGCTCTATGATTGACATTTTATTCTTCCTCTACTTGAGGTTTTGGATAGATGTGATTATCCTTTCACCTTCCTAGTCTCATTGCTGATACAGGGTGTGATGTGAAACATTGAACTTGGTTGTGCTATCATCTGGACTATATCTCGCTCGTTTGCTTCATGTTCTCCTCCTATCTGTGATGTTGACGGCCCTATTTATACGTTGTTGTCAGCTTCCTGCGCTTCCCCAATCTACTTAAGGAGTTGTCGCATGTATGCCAACTTCTTTAGTTCTATCCCTTTGTCTCACAACATTCTCAAAATCCTTGAAAGTGTGATTTTGGACCACTTTGGCCACCCTTTCTGCATTATCCTCTATGATCATGTATTCTGGAGGCATTCTATGTGCCTTTTTCTTCTTGTGCACAACCCCGTCTAGGTGGTTGGTTTCTTAATCTAGCCAGGCTTTTATGGAGGGGGGATTGATGTAGTCCCTTGTGCTGCCTCGACCTGTTTCTACTATACATGGGGCACCTGTTTGTTGTTCTTATTCCCCGTCTGGACTCCAATCTTGGATGTCCCCCCTATATTTTGTTGTGGCTTGTTCTGACCTGTCCTTGGTTTCTTGGGCACTATGAATTTTTGGGGTTGTGTCTATTCCTTCCCTACCTCATCATGTGTATGTTCCTGTATTTCCTCCTCCTCCTCTACCCCTACAGGTATGTCTCGAGTGAGGACTCAAATCCTCCATTCATCGTCCCAATATTTGATGGCCATTTCTATGTCCCCCTCCATAATGCAATAGCACAGTTGTGTCCATTCCTTATGGGGTTCCTTCCATGCCTGGATCCACATCACATGTCTAGTGGCTTTGAAGTTGGATATGCCCTGATGGTTTGCAACAACCTGCAGTGTTATCCTCCAAGTGTTGGCAATAGTCTCTTGTAGGTAATTGAGATATCCTTTGAATATAGTTGCATTCATTATTTTATTCTTGGTGTATGAAGCGGCTCCAATCGATAAGTATCTCGCTCTGTGATTGGGTTTGGGTCTAGTTGAGAAAAATGTGTAGTTCATCTCCTTCTATCCCATAATGGCTATTAGTATTATTATCCATAAATAATGAAATTATGTCCCTAGATCCTGTGAATCCTTGCAGTTGTCTAGAAATAGATTCAACAAATAAGGGCCCCAGTTGATTGTGCCTCAACACACTATGTTGCAGCTACGACAACCTTGACCGAGACTTCCTCCTTGAGGAAATTTCTGAGCAACTTGCATGCCATGATTTTTGTGGCCATTCTTGTCGCAACGTCAGTAATCCATTTGATAATGATTCCATGCATCCCCATTTTGGTGTGATGTTTAGTTTTCATCTCCTCGACCAATTTTTTCTCCTTAGTTTTTTCCTCAAGGAACTGTGTGGGATCCATGCCCCGTGATGGAATCCCTATGATGCGTGAAATGAGCTCTAAGTCTATTGAGACGAGTTGTTCTAGCCATAGATCTCTACCATGTGTGACCTCCATCAACTCTTTGATGCAACTATTTACGTATTGGCCTCTTCCCAAGTGTGGTAGGTCCAACAAACCTAAAATACCAGTTTTTTCCAGTCCTGTTGCCCACTGGACTGGTTGATGAATTGGTTCCCCAAAAGGATCTACACCCACACTCTATAGGTAGAATTTCTTAGCGAACTCTGGAAACTTGTCTGTGTCCATTACGTCATGGTCTGAGTACCTCAATTTCTCTACATAACCTTAAGAAATCTTCTTTTACACATACCCCTTCTGGTATGTGCGGAAAAACAATTGTTGTGACAAGTTGTCTGTGTGGTGACCTAGGTACCTTTTGCTTGAACTTTTGTTGTGGTGGATGACTCAAGGTTCCAACATCCATTGTTTATTTTTTAGCATACTGCTCCATTCAGCCAGTGACTTCTTCCACTACTCCTTCCTATGGGTGTTCTAACACATTTTTCTGTGACTCTTCTGGCTCGACCAGTTCTTCCTGATTTGGAGCCATCCCATTGACTCTCGAGGCTTCTTCAGGGTTTTTTGGTTGCACTTGGCCTCCTTCATCCTCATTCTGTCAGCCCTGCCCCTCTTCTGGAATATCGATTTCCATGCCCACAGGTGTTGTCTATTGGGTTTCTTCTACCATGAGTGTTGTGCTTTCTGGTGTTGTATCCAGTGATGGGATTTCATCTATATTGATGAAATCTGGAAGAGGAGATGGTTGTTGTTTGCTTCCCTATGATTGCGTCTATGCTATGGTCTTAACTTAGGGTTTTCTGGCTATCTGGCTTGATTATCCTTGTTTAGGTGGTGCCATGGTGGTAAAAAATTGTTGTTTTTTGAGCTCAGTAGCCTCTACAACCTCTGTAAACTCTGCAACCTTCACTCTATATTGTGTATTCTCTATCGCTCTCTACCTTCTCCAACTTCACAATAAACTTTTCTCTCACTCGTCCTTTCTTTGTATGGGCTTCATGTGAAGCTTATCAAGGACATTATTGTGAATATGGATTCAATGAACCGTTAGTACCTTCATACTTTCCATTAATTTCCCTCACGTCTCCAGTTGGCACGATTAATGTGGCATCCCATCAATCATTTTCAGCATTCAATTCTGCTATCATTCGTCACTTAGAGCTTCTTTTTCTGTAGCCGCCTTTCCTGTTTATTTTCTCTTTAAATTGATCGTTGGCCTTGTCTCCATCAGCTAGTATTGTCGAGTGTGTGTGCTCCTTCTCATTTCTGTGCATTGTGCCTCTTCTTGGGAGAGAGGGAGGGAGGAGGGGGTAGATATTGTGTCTGTGAGAGAGTAGATATGGGTAAATTGTGTTCCATCATACATAATCTAGGGCTTGTCGAACATTGATTCCGAACAATACAAAATGAAGGAAATTTAACCTTTTACACTTGTTACTAGGTTGTAAATGGCTAACGCAAACAATCTAATCTTAAAGAACATGCAAATAGATAAGTGTTCTAGTATTACATAATCTATTCCAATCTCATAAGAAAAAATATCAATCATGGATTTTTGATAATATAAAGTGAAACAATGGGAAATCTAAGAGAGACATGGGAAATCAAACATAGAGTAATGGTTAGAGCACCAATAAGTGGGTGCAAGGGTTTTTGGGCCTTTAACAAGAGGTATATGCATAGTTCACTTAGGGATAAAGTGTGGAGGGGGTTAATGGTATAGTACAGGTTAAGCATAGGCTTATATGGAGCTAGGGGGGGTCTAGGTCATGGTCTAGGTATAATTCTAGGTCTATGTCATGGA
>ML836374.1:0-11375 GCA_009831015.1 Picea engelmannii | reverse complement strand
TTCATCTCTTTACATAACTTTCGAGATGGTCAAAACACCATATTGTCCACACCATTTTCCTTTTGAGTAACAACAACCATAAAATAAAGAGCTTATAAAAATTGATTAGACATTTTTATCTTTTCTGGTAGCAAACCTACATTAGATTAGTCGTCGAGCTTTGGAATAGTTGTGAAAGATAACTTTCCAAAGCTGCAAACAAACATAGTATCTTGTGATAGGGACAGTTAAATCTACTTACTACATTTTGTCTTGGGAATCCCTTCTAACAAAAGGGTCAATCACGAGGTCGCATTGAGACTGGCAGAGTTACTCACCCTACTTTGTTGTTCTTGGTGTAGAGATTACGTGTATTATGGGGGTTGCTTGAGAGGTATACCCACAATGATGAGTGGAAGCCTTTCAAGTTGATTTCGGGATAGATACCCTGCCCTTGCGCATGGATCGAACTGTCGACTATTTCCCTAAGAATCACTGTAGTGATTGGTAACCTTAGTGCCCTATTGCTTTAGGTTCTTTACACAAGGTGATTGTGGAGGGGCAAGAATTCACGGTACCTAGAATCGACGTTGGCCAAACTCACTCGAGCTCCTTGGAGGGTATACCCATGATTATGTGTGGGTGCTTGCACCAGGGTGTAAGTCCGTTAAGTAGGTCGTCAATGTAAATTTTCCACCTGCTCTATCTCAGCCCCTTCTTAGTTTGTTCTCGCAACATTGGACTTCATCACCAACTAGTGAGCTCTTTGCGAGAAGGTTTTGTTTGCTTCCTTGCTTACTATATTTTTAGCGTGTGTTGTTTGTTTTCCCTAGGAGACTCTAGGTTGGATCTTTTTTTAATGGCGTCAGTTCCCGAAATGACCAATGAAGGAACCCCTGCTCCAGGGGAACCTTTTTTTTTTCCTTCTTATGGAAACATTGGACCTCCTCACATCGCTACTTTGAGCCTTCCAGGTCTCACAATTGGATTACCAATATGGTTGTTTTCTACTCAGGTAATCTCGAATGCAGTAAGTGCTTCAATCATAAGCACTTCCCCCCAAGAACATCAACCTCATGTTGACCCTTCACTGTCTTTACCAATAAGATATTCTTTGCCTTCTTCACTTGCAAGGTCTTCTTCGATTTCATCTTCTTCATCGAGTGAAAGATCTCAAGCTAGTAACTTGGTGGATAAGAATAAGAAGAAACGAAAGAATAAGAAGAAGAAAAATAAGCAAGGATCCAAACTTCCAACCACTGTCAAACATGTTGGAAAACAACCAGTTACCGTTAATCGTGTTGGGAGTGTTGATGATGTCAAGATCACCTAAACAACCCGTAAGCCCAAGTACCCTTGCAGGCTTTGTAAGGGTAGCCATCTTCTTAAGGATTTCCCTGGTCTATCCAAGGTTATAGAAGCATGGTCTACGCACCCTCACCAACCCATGTCGTCAGCCTATGAACAACATGTTGATGACCTCCCGTCAACTAGTCACGATATCGCTGGGAAGAAGAAAAGTAGATTCAAGTTCCCATTTATGTTATGTAAAGGGAGTCATCTAACTCACCTTTTCCCTTGTATGGACAAAGCCTCGAAATTACTGGAAGACATGACTATTTCAGAGCCTCCACTTCCAGCTGCTTATCGTAAGGTTTCTCTCAACCCCCCTGTAGTTGATGGAATGATCACTTCGGACCCATCGCCGGTCAATACGATTGATCAGGTTGTCAATCTGGTCAAGTCCTTAATTGAACCAGTGCACAAAGTGGTTGATCCGATCCCATCTTCAGTTGATGCCACTCTACCTTTAGAGAGTGTTAACAAAGTGATTGATCCAATCCCATCCTCGATCGATCCTACTCCCCCGTTAGAGAGTGTCACCCAAGTGGTCAATCCATTCCCACCTTTCGACCCCATTCTCCCCTTCGAGAATGAACCCCAAGTGGTCGATCTGATCTCTCCATCAGTCGATCCTACTCTCCCGGTAGAGATTAAACCCGATACTGCCCATGTTTTTCTCGTTGATACAGAATCTACCATGCTGGTGGGTATTCCTCCTTCTCCCGTGGAACCCCCTCCAAGTAATGAGGCTATCCTCTTTTATTGGGGTGTGCTAACTGGACCTCATCTTCCCTCTCACATTCCTTTCTATATTATAGTACAGGTTTGTGGTTGAGATGTTCCTCATAAACTGATAGATGAAGGTGCATCCGTTATTATTTTGTCCCCTTTTGCTTGGAAAGCTTTGGGTTTTCCTCAGGTTGTGTTGGTTACATAGAATCTGTTAGCTTTTAACAGAATAACTAGTCAACCTTTAGGGACCCTTCCTTAGTTTCCTATAACTTTAGGAGGGAAAACTGTCTTTATTGACGTCATGGTAGTCCAAGACTCCTTGGATTTCTCTTTACTCCTTGGGAGATATTATGTCTATGCCATGAAATTTATTGTGTCTACCTTTCCCTCATGATGGATGAGTTGTGACTGTTGATCAACTTTCATTCATTGACCTTGACTGGATTGCCTCCCTAAATGGTTCTTATATGCAGATGGTATCACCCTCGCCATAGGTCAATTATGTGGCGTTGTCACCCATGGCTTCAACTTTTGATGAATTAGATCCAGTATTTGACATGGTGATATCTTCGATAGGGTTGTTAGATCCTGATCTCTTTACTCCTATCGTGACCCTCGACATGGTGTCCTTCCAGAATGTGTTTCTTCCTTCTAGTGAAGACCTCTTGGAAGCCATGACCGAGTTTTGTCCCTTGACATGGTGTCATTCCAAAGCATTTTCTTCTTGGAATCCATGATCAAGAAGAGAGACATAGAGGATATTTTTTGTATCTTTGAGGCAACCTCGTTAAAAAATGAAACAAAGGTCTTTGAGCATAGTTTTCTAATTTCAAGCTCATTAAAAAATGAAACCACTTACGAGGATAGTTTTTCCATCTCTGTGGAAACCTCATTAAAAAATGAAACAGAGGTTACGAGCATAGTTCATGTTTCTATATCAAGCTCGTTAAAAAATGAAATAGTTTTCCCCCTCTCTGTTTGAGTCAAGTCCTTCGTCTAGTATTTGAAGCTTCATTTCCTCCACCTTTGTCGTTGGATGAAACGAATCTTGGGGGGAAATACTTTCATCCTCTGGACTTCATGTTGAAGTAGAGCCACTAGTTTCTTAAGATGGGAGCTAAGTACCAACCATTCATGTGTTATGTGTTGGGAAGTCCAAGCATAGTTTTCTATGGTTCAATCTTGTGTAAAAATGAAACCACTTACCTCAAACATAGTTTCTCTGGTTCAAGATTGTGTAAAAATGAAACCAGGTCCTAGCATAGTTTCCTCTGGTTCAAGCTTGTGTAAAAATGAAACCAGGTCCAAGCATAGTTTTATTTTGTTTTAAAGCTTTCATAAAAATGAAAACAATCCCGAGCCTAGTCTTTGTTCTTTCTCATGCTCGTTAATACATGAGAATAAGTTACCGAGCTTAGTCTTTGTTCTTTCTTGTGCTCGTAAATACGTGATAATGTAACCGGGTATACTTTTATCACTTTTTCAGACTCATAAAGGTTATACTAAAAAGGAACACCTGGGACTTCCCTTTAAGCTCTTTTTAGACTCTCTAAACATGAAAATATTGTCAAGCAACCTTGTTCTTTTCACGCTCATTAAAGTATTTGAAGAAAACATCTATTGAGCGATAGTTTATCTCTTTTTTGGTCTCATCAGACTACTTTACAAAAAAGGAACTGAGAGAGTTCTCTTTAAGTGTTTTTCAGACTCTCAAAATATGAAAAACCCCCGAGTTTTCTATCTTTGAACTCATTAAAACAAACATTGAAAAGCCCATATGGGACTGAACCACTCCTTCTTAGGGTTATTTAAGCATACTTCGAGGGAATTGTTTGAAGGATGAGCTTACATTTACAAGAATATGTTATCCTCCTCAAGCTTGCGTAAAAATAAAGAGGTACTCGCCAGAAGTGGTGGGGGAAAAATTGGGAAAGAAATGTATCTAAACATGTATTTCATGGAAGAGTCACTTTTGAGCATGACACCCTTTCACTCACCTTGTGTCTAGGTTGGAAAATCCACTTGTCTCTTGATAATACTCCTTTATAAGATTACAAATCGGTATGTGATCCCTGTTGTTGAGTTATCGTTCCCAAGACAATTGTTGTGTCGTCAATATGTTCAAAAATATGTCCAACCCGAAAATCCTTCTATTGCATCAGCGATTTTTGTAGTCCTTAAAGCCTTCTATTATGTCATCCATCCTTGAGTCAGTCATGAATCACTTGTTCTTATCTACATCAAATCTTGTTACCTATTTCGTGTCATTGATGTGGGATACATTAAGGTCCTCCTCTGATGAGTCTTTTCCTGTCGACTTCAAGTCATTATACAAGAATTAGACTTAGAAAAAAATTGGTACCTTGGAACTTGCATGCCTCAATGGCAGGTTTCCTCACTTTTGATAGTGGGTTTTCATTATTGACCCCTGATCAGGAGATTCCGTCGAGTGTTCGACTTCAACTCATTTATTCACATTCGTTGGATTGTACTAGTGTACCTTGGGATTCACTAGCATTAATGGTGATTTACCTCGCACTTGTTAACGGTATACACTAATGACCAGTAATCAACTGGTTTCTACAATGTTTGACTTCAACACATGTATTCACATGGTTAGATTCGTACTATAGAGTGGTGGACATGAAGACCGTGGATATTTTCTAACAAATATAGGTTGTGTTGGAGTATATTCAGTGTACTGTTACATAGATCCACATTGTATGTCTCATGGCTATGTTCAAATTTGAGTCCTTAACACATAGATCCACAATGTATTTTTGGTGGCTATGTTCAAATTTGAGTCATATCGGCATGGATCCACGGTGTATGTTTGGTGGCCATGACCTGTCTTACTTGACATGGATATTTTCATGTTGGCATTTATGCTTTAATTCATTTGTATTCTGAGTATGGGAATGCATACCTCAATGATGATATATTATCGTACAGTATTTTCTTGTTTGTTGGCAGGTTTTCGACTGACTGCTCCTTGCTCCCTACACACACTTGACAAAGTATTTAAGCTAACACTCTATTCTAACTTCATACTTTGGGGGGCTCTCTGTTAAAAATTATTTTCTTCATCCCTATGACCATTAATGATGTAAACCTGTATGTAGTCTTCAAAGGGGTCAGTGGCCTGAGTTCCTGAAGAAAGAAGGGAGAAGAACTTTTCCAGAGAAAAGAAGTTGTATTTTACTTTATGAAAACCCTATTAAAGATGATTTTCACATGTTGCACTATGGGTAGGGTGCGAGAATGTCTGATTCTCATAGTCTACACCATAGCTGGGTTGTGAGAGGTTTGCAGGTTTCTCTACAAGTAGGGTGCGAGAATGCTCATACGTGGGAAAACGAGCATCTTCTGGATGCTTCTAGAAGGAGAAAATTCCATGGTGAGGTGGCATCTGAATGGTTTGGATCTTACTCGCTTTCATGATTTAGTGGGATCATCCTAAACTCCTCACCTTATCCTCTTCAGCTTATAAAAGGAGAGGAGCTCTCATGGAGAAAGTTAGTTGTTTTTGGCTTGGGATTGTTAGGTTGGTTAGAGTGGCTTTGAGATTTGCTTTGTCAAGATAGATTGTGAGTAGCTATCAGATCCATGGTCCTAGAATCCTTGGAGCAAGAAGTGTGTGGGGAAGGAAGGACAATTGTAAGGGACCTTATGACATCAAGGCTATGGTTGTAATCTATCTTTCACATTTAATATGATATAATAATATGATTCTTTCCTATAAATCTTGTTGTGTTTTATTGTATGATTCCTTGATCACATACATAGGTTTATATTGAGTTTATAATATTACTATCACTTTGGTTGGTTGCATTCTTTTGCAGGATCATCATTGTATGAGCGCTGGAATGGAGATAGGATGATGATGGTGAGAGGAAGTGGCATTTAAATGGTATGTCACCTATCCCTCTTTAGTTAGTAAATTCAATATCTAAAACTTAAGGAAGGCATCATGTTCTAGTGTGTTTTGTTCTAGATCTAGGTGGATCTAGGGAGATCAGTTAGTGTCTGCACCTACTGATTTATCATATAACACCATGTCCCACAAGTGACTCCTACAGTTGGAGGCCTTCCTTCTATTAAACTTGGGTCTAATCCTAGTCCTAATCCTTTTGGATGGAGTAACCAACCTAGCGGACAAGATACTGCTTACAGTCTATCCTTTACACCCACCTCCTATGTATCAATTCCTACCAACACGTTTGGCATGAATAATCCACCTTTATCCTCCAAATTCACACCTAGAGGAGGTCAGTTTCATACCTTGGGCTACCCCCAACTTGGAGCCACTCAAGATGGGGGCATATTTTACAACCCTCATCAGAACATTCCTACTAGAATGGTTCCCAACCAACCCCTCATGAATTAGTTTGGAGGAAGGTATTACAATCCCGAACAGGTCTATGGTGCTTACTGGAACCCTAGATAGGTTGTGATTCCCCCAAAATAATATTTCCAGGGATCTTGGGGCCAGATACTACAACCCAATCTCCCTTTTCTAGACATGCCCAATATGCCATACTTTTCTAAGTTAATGAATGATCATGTGTATCCTGATCCGACATGACCCCTTGTCCCCACCAAGATTCCTTTGGATATTCCAAAATTTGAAGGAAAAAGTGATGAGGATCCTATTGATCACATCACTACTTTTCACCTTTGGTGCTCTTCAAATTCCCTTAACGATGATTCTATTTGGTTAATATTTTTTTAATGCACCCTCACTGGGGTATCCATGAAATGGTATATTGAGCTACCAAGGGGGATGTACAAAACCTTTAATCATATGGTTTTATTCTTCATCATCTATTTCCAATTGTCGGTTCATTACGATCTTGAATTATAAATTCTTTCAACCTTATGTCAGGACAAAGCCACCCATATCTCAGATCACATCTAGGAGTGGCATAGATGGAAGAGGTTGATCAAGACCTACATTGATCTGGATTATTTTCAGCACGAAATGAGAGTGGAGATATAATATATAAATGCACAGAGATATCATGTATATCCAGTAATATAACAGAAATATATCAGATATGCAACCATAAACATAGAGATACAGTAATACACGATTTATATTAATGAAATAAATGTATAGAGACTGTAAAAATACAGAGTGAAAGACTCGCTAGAATGGTGGTAGCTTATCTCTAAGAAGAGATGTGACGGCTACTCGCATTCGCAAGAAGATGATCAAAATGAGGCTCTAGAGGCCTTTTTACAATAAACAGGAATGCCAAAAGTCCTAGACATCCAAAAACCTAACCCTAGGAGATGAAGCGCCAAAAGTCATGTGGGCCCCATTTGGGTAAGTTAGTACATCAACTTCCCGGGGTTGTAACTTTTGCATATGATCTCCATTTTAGGCATATGATAGCTCATTGGAAAGGTATCATTGAGAAGATTCATTTTGGGGGCTCAATCATGCCTTCGGCTATCATTAAGAACCTCGATCTCAAAAAACCTTCATTTAGGCCCTCAAAATGGCCCCGGAAGTTAAAACTTGCTAAAAATAGTAAATTGCCAAAATTGCTAGAAAATTGTTTTGAACTAGTCAGAAAAGGTGGGTGGCCACCGATATCCACCTGGATCATGCATACCCCAAAAATTCCTACTAGAGTGGTTCCTTAAGTCTCTACAACCTTATATTTCGAAGGATGTCTCTACATCTGGGGTTGCATATGAGGAAGAAGCGATTTTTAAATCCCAAAAGTTAGATCTTATATATGCTCAGTTTGGGATGTTATATGAGATTCTTCCAGACATATCGAGGTCAAAATATGACTCTAGACAATAGCCCAGGCCTCATGTCGATGGCATTGTGGGCTCTGAAAATTTGAAATTTACAGACTCTGTGACAAGCCATTTGAAAGAGTTGTTTCTAAACCAGTCTGTAGGAGGGTCAGCTTCGTCTATGTCCTCCACTCCCATTTAGTTGGTGGATGTACATTTTGTGAAATCATCGACCAACCCGAATGGTAACCAACAAATAGGAGGGAATAAAAAGAAAGGATGTAGTAATAACCATAAGGGTGCGAAGAATAATAATAAACCCAAAGACAATGGTAATAATGAGAATTCAAATAATAATGTTGGTGAGGGAAAGAAAGAAAGGCGGAAGGTGACGTTTCCCTACAATATTTGTACAAAGAATCACCTTACCCATTTATGCCCCAGACTTGCGAAAGTTGTGAGGCTTTTATCTGTATCACCCATTTCGCTGACTAATCCTTTTCCACATAATCAACACATATCCTCAAGATCCTCAAATGCCAGAAATGCGGCGAGTGGGAGTCAAAACCCACTGACGCAAGACGATGACCGTTTATGCATCAATATGGTTAAATATGAGGTTAATGTAGCCACTCAGTCACATGAATACAGTTCTCCAAAGACTGCACCTAGTCTAGAGTCTCCCCCTCCTCCGAAGACACCCTTACATATCAAAAAACTAGAGCCCCCACATCCTATTCTGAAAGGATTACTCAAGCGCTCTACCCATAATCCTAATGCTAGAGCCACCCAAAATTACTTTATTGTTGAGAATCTGGGTCAAACCCCTTGTGCGATGTCGACTCTGGAGTTACTCCATATGTTTCCTTCATAGAGGAATGCCTTTCTATCTACATTAGGAGCTATAGATCCTTATGGCTCTAAATTTATCAATTTTGACGTCACATATGTGAAGCCTCGCTTTCCTTACCATGTGGCATTCCAAATCCACGTGGGTTACTCAAAGTATACCATCAACTGTATTGTTGTTGATGAAGGCACTGCAACATGTGTGATATCCCTGGTCTGTTGGAAAGCCCTTGAATCTCTGCCTTTTTCTCAGTATTCGACCATGTTGACTGCTTTTGATGATATTTCCTTCTACCCTCACGATATTCTTCATGCCTTCCCGGTCCAGTTAGGTGGGAATAAGGTAGAGGTGGATCTCGAGGTGATTGATGCACCCATTGAATATAACTTGTTACTAGGACGCAATTGGACTTATGCTATGATTGCAATTGTATCGTCTCTCTTCCGCACTCTTTTCTTTCCTCACGATGGGAGGATTGTGATGATTGACTAGTTGTCCTTCACGTCACTAGCCCCAATGTATCTGTTGGACCATCAATCCTTGTGATCAACAATTCTCAGTCGGAAACTGAGAATATTGATGTCAAAATGTATTCATCCCTTATGGGTACCTTCAAATTCATGGCACCGATTCATCATATATATGCCATGTCCAGTAGCTCTACTTCATCAAAGAGGTATGTTCCTTTCTTCACTTCATATTTTAATGATCCTTGGACCCTACCTTCCTTGACTGCATCTTGTGAGGGTCAGTCATATACTGGAATGGCCATGCCACTATCAAGATAAGAGATAGTGTATCAGGATGTTCTTGACTCTTCTTCCAATCTGGATCCTGTTACCTTATAGACGGATGAGGAGGATCTTGTTCTAGTGTCCGTGTGGGCCACTTCATCATTTTTTTCACATGACTTCCTCAATGAGACTTTACCTTCATATGAAGCTATCATAGAGGCCATGAATGGTTCTGACAGGCCATGGGATGATATGCATCATTGCTCTTATTTTCTCCCAAAACTTGCCTGAATCAAACAATATGATTTTAGATCTACCTTGAGCAAGATAGTTGGTCAAGTTGTAGTTCCACTTGATACGCATGAAATTTATGCCGAAGGAAACATGGCAAGTATCTATCCTACCGTCATGATCAATATCTCTCGTATTTATGGAAAGTTTGAAAATGTATACATCGGTGTGGATTATTCATCAGAAGAAATTCTGATCTACACCAATCTCTTCAAAGAATTCTGCGACGTATTCACTTGATCATATGAAGAGATGCCAGGAATCGACCCTTGAATTTTCGAACATGAGAATAAAACCTACCTGGATGCCAAACCTGTTCGACAATGACTTAGAGCTATCAATCCTAGGAAGGCCCCTGCTATTAAGGGAGAGGTAGAAAAATTGCTTAATGTTGTCTTTAACTACCTGATTCCCTTGACTGAATGGGTTCCCAATCCTATTCCTGTGAATAAAAATAAAGGAGACATCCTTCTGAAAGAAAAATTCCCGACACCCTTCATCGATCATGTTCTCGACGAATGTGCAGGAAGAAAAAAATTTTCTTTTATGGATGGATTTTCAAGGTATAACCAAATTCAGATTAAGCCCAAGGACCAACATAACATGGAATTTATATTCCCTTGGGGTAAATTCACATATCGAAAAATGTCTTTCAGCCTTAATAACGCCGGAGAAACCTTCCAATGAGCTATGACCTTCGTATTTCATGATATCAATCATATAGTCGAAGCCTATCTTGATGATCTTGTTGCTCAATTCCATAAGAGAGTGGATCACCCTAAGCACCTTTGGTTAGTTTTTGAAAGATTTCACCATTATCGCATCTGTTTCAATCCTCATAAATGATTTTTTTGCGTTAGGTCAGGTCAACTTCTAGGATTTTTAGTCTCTAAGAATGGGATCATGGTAGATCCATTAAAGGTTGAGGCAATACTTCAATTTCCTCCCCCATGCAATATTCATCAAATTCAAGGTTTGTAGGGGAAAGATAACTTTTTACGATGGTTTATAATGAACTATGCCAATATTACTAAGGGTTTCATGCATCTCTTGAAGAAGGACACTCCTTTTATCTAGGATGAGCAAGCCTAGGAATACTTCAATGTTTTGAAGAAATACTTGGTATCGACACATCTGCTGAAGTCTCCATACTACGATAGAGATTAATTGATTTATGTCTCCACATCCGAAGAGATGATTGGTATGGTGTTGGTTCAAGAGGATGACGAGCTCCATGAGAACATCATTTAATATCTTAGTTGAAACTTAGTCGACCCTAAACTCAAGTATTCTCATGTTGAAAATCTATCTTTGGTTGTCGTTCACACAATTCAACGATTACGACACTATATATTTCTTTGAAAATCTATTGTGGTTTTCGATGTCAATCCATTTCAATACGTCCTTATGAGGCGTATCACATGGGGAAAGTACAATAAATGGATTGTCATTTTACAATAATTCGATCTTGATTTCGCTTCTGCGAAGTCCAAAAAATCACCAGTTTTTGCAGAGTTAACATCTAAATTCCCTCAGTTAGATGAGGATGTTATTCATGTTGATTCATTTGTGGATGAACACATTTTCCTTGTCTCATCATCAGACCCCTGGTATGGAGATATTGTTGTCTATCTTCAAACTTTGAAGTTCCCTCAACATATCTTGCGAGATGACCAACGATGTATATGATA
>ML836372.1:50848-70827 GCA_009831015.1 Picea engelmannii | reverse complement strand
CTCTTCATCAAAGAAGCATATTGATACCACCTTGACCACCTAGCCATCAAAAGGATCCATAGGACTAAGTATTTTTGAGAAATACAATCTGATTAAGAAAAAGAATGAGATTCTGACCAACAACACCTATTCCCAATTCTAGAAACAAACATCAACAACACATCATAGACTTCTCTCGACCTTTGATACAGAAAAGGGGAGAATGCATATGGCCTTCTTGCAGGTGTAGGTGCCTCAACCAAAGGAAATTTATGATTACAAAAGGTCAACTTTAGAGTTTGATGTTGCATAGGTACACCCATCTAACCAGATGGACTTGCAAAGACAAATTGGAGAAATGATTTTCTCAACATTGGTAAACACTTCCACAACTACTACAAAGTTGCAGGTTTTTCTGAACAATGTTGAGACTCAACTAAAGTTGGAGAAAGTGTCATCTTTTGTAAAGGACAATAGGATCAAATATTTAGAAGAGTTGGTACTTAAAATTGGGTATGACCCCTCCAATTTGAAAGTAGTTGAAAAACTGCTGAAGAAAAAGAATGCTGACATAGCATCCTTGAGGAAACAATTAAAATTGCCAGCTACTGAAGACTCACAGGCCAAAGAGATAGCCGAAACAAAAGGCCAAAAAGAAGAAATGTTATAGTTAATCATGGAGAAGAATGCACAAATCAAGGAGATGGAAGGAGAGTTGGAAAGATTAGTAAAGGAAAAGGAATAGATAGTGCCCATGGAAGTCATTCCACTGAGTGTAGTTCCCCTCATAGGATTTAGCACAACGACAACATCAATAACTACCACAACATAACTTCCATAAGATACCCCAGTGAAAGTTCTAGAAACATCTGAAACTCTAGAAAAGTCAATGGAGGAGATGACTATACAAGGAGCATAAATTAGAAGACTGAAGCAAGAGATAGAGAATCTCCAGAAACTGAAATCCTCCTTCCAGTCTAGCTACAACACTGAGAGGCAGACATAAGAAAAACTTATGTAGGAACTACAACAGCTACAGAAGCACACAGTTTTGGGAAAAACACTAGAAGAATCCAAGGAGAACATTTGGATGGATATCTCAAAATCCATGACAGAAATTTGGCCACTTGTGCAGATCATGTTTGAGAAGCATGAATTGGTGTTGAGGAGAAGGCAAGCCATTGACAAGACAAAGGGAGAGCTGGGAGAAATGCCCACAGAGGCAAATGAAATCATCAGTTTTCTAAATTCGAAGACTAAGGAGGAGGTGTAAAGCCTGGAAATTGAGGATATGATAGAGATTATCCTCGAGGTTAAGAAAGTTATGACCATGAGAGGACTAATGTTACAATTGGAGGAGAGATCCCAAAACATGGATAGAGAAGTTAGGAGATTCTTCGGTAATATTGAAGATTTGCAAATGAAGGTCTTCCCATTTTAATGGTTCTAAATGATAAACTGATGACTCTTTCTGACTACAAGCAAAGGATCACCATGGTTTCAAAGGATAGCTCTAAGTTTTTAGGAATATAGGGTAGCATAACAGGTAAAGCATTTTTAGAGACCTTGCATTTGGACCTCAATATCCAACATGAAATCAAGTATATTTTTATCACCAAGCCAACTTTCTCCAAATATACAAAGATGGATGAAGTCTATCGAAGGTTATTAAAAGTCAACATTCCCAGTCAAAATATATGGGAGGATCTGTGCACTCTTATTGAGTAAGTGATGAGGTGTGCAATCCAAGTCAGCATGAAGAGCAGTCAAAGTCAAGTTGATGACAGACCAACAACCTTCCCCAAAATCATCACAAAGAATCCGAGAGATCATTAGCAATTCCTACAATTTTGTATTTTGTTATCTAGTTAGTTAGCTTTGGATTTTACCACGTCCTGGTCATTAATGACATGATTGATTGTAATCTTTTCTATATATACTTCAAACTTTGAAGTATTGAGGGTTGATCTTTATGCCCAAGAAAGATGTAAGCACTGTAATTTTTTTCAAAGAGGTCTACCAGTAATAAAAAGGGGTGATTCACAGGATTCCTGCATGTTAACTATTGGTGATGTTTACTCCTCTTCATTGTCACCTTGTTTTCTACATCTAATCATTTAAAAGAAGTTAAAGTTGCAGATTTTATCTTCGTATACTCTGTTTCTGAATTTTAAAGATCTAAATGCTTATCTTATGTTATTATGATAAAGAAATTATTGAATGCTTCTTTATTATAGTTTATTATCTCATATATTTCTGCTATCCATCGCTTTAATTTGTAAAGGATCCAACATTGCCATTATCCTTCCCTGTGAAGAAACCTAATAAAATCTGTTATTAGATCTCAAACCTTAACACAGACCCCATATCCCAATGGATGCATAAGAAATACTTTAGCCATTTTATAAAACAAAACAACATAGTCCTATTTATGTAACTAGTCTAATATCTGAAACCTGAATCATATCTAAATCTTACAGAGAGATCCCGTTCTGAAGTTGGAAGGGCTAGATCCCATTTTAGATGTGGTTGGATAAAGTTACCTCTGATAAATTTCTTTTTCCTCCCGAAAACCTCTGGGAATTTACAGAGCGTTAACATAGTGGTGACCATACTGGGGAACTGAACAAACTTTCCATCCTACGATTTATTTTCCCTAGATAAAGAAAACTTTATTTCTGAATGAATCATAAATTCTAAACTTATAAAGAGATAATGTTCAGAGGTTGTTAAATTTTGTATATATTAGTTTAATATTTCTTAAAAAAATTAAAAATTCTGGCTCCTAAAAGTTTTTAGACTCGATCTCACCCCGATCCAGAACCTGCGACAACAATAGATAATCCAGAGAAGTTACTCAGAAATAAAAACACTATAGAAGGTTCCGAGAGTCACAGTCCTCTTCATAGGTTCAATTCTCTCCCAGAGAAGCTGGTTTCCATCTAGGATCTCGAGTCTGACATATCCTTTGAACAAAGACTTTTTAGAACCAAATCCAACAACTTTGTAAGTGAGACAATCCTAGATCAAATCATCCTGCAACCTAGAACCCCTAAAATACTTTCTCCCATAACATAATTTGATCAACGCTTCCTCCAAGAATTCGACAAGTTAGAAGAGCTAGCATCAAATCTTGATCAGGAATTGTACCAAGCTCATTTTCAACAGTCTGTAGAACTTTCTGCCCTAACTATTGTGGCTGCCTCCATCAAACATCAAAGAATTCACTTTGCATCTCCTAGCCCTACCTCTTCTACTTCGTCTGTTACTTCCCCTCCAATCACACAAGTAGTTTTTTAGCCTCCTCCACCAATCATGGAAACAAGATATGCTCCCTTATTGTTGGCCGCTCCTTTACATGCCATACCGCAAGACTATCGAACCAAAATTCCTTAATTTGATGGTATTGGTCCTCTGAATGCACACCAACATGTTGATAAGATGAATTATTATTTTAATTTGTAGGAAGTTGATGAGGCAGACATCTAGATGAGTCTTTTTGCACAGAGTTTGACAAGAGAAGTAAAAAAATGGTTCAAAGCGCTACACCCTACTACCATAGTTGACATTGTTGCTTTCCAATAGAGTTTTCTTGAAAGATGGGAGGTAAAGAAAAATCCTCTCCATATTTTATCAGAATATGAGAATATCAAATGAAATCAAGGGGAAACACTGCAAGATTATTGAATCCATTTCAACAATCTTTATAATGCAATTCCAACTGATATTAAACCCCCACAAGGTTTGGATTTAATCAAGTTCCCTGATGGATTTGATGTTGATATGTCATGTCAAATAAGGCAAAGGAATTATGTCACTCTAGAAGACATGCAGAAAAGTGCAGTAAGCGTAGAAGAAAATCTACTAGCCAAAAGAGCCAAGCAAAGAATAGAGAGAAGGGTTACAATCAAAGAAGAGCTTTCCAAGTCTTCCTCAAATTCCAAATTAGATTCCATAGTCAGAAGTATGGAAAGGATGATGGAAATACTAACCATCGCTGACAGGAATCCACCCAGGGAAAATCAACCAGCCCCTTAGATCAGAAATCCAAACTTCAGAAGGAACCCTCCCCAGATCAAACAGAGGGATTAGAGAGATCCGAGATATGAAAGAGAGAAAAGGGGGCCTAATCAACAGATTAGACCACCTCTTTAGGAGAAATACATTGATGATGGGGAGGAGGTAATCGATGATTTGGATAGTACTCACATAAACCTCATGGGCATCCACGATGATGACTCCATTTTTCTTACTTAGGAAGAACAAGACATTTTTATCTTCTCACAAACAAAGGTGAATGAGGAGGAAGAGGAAACATAACAACAGGCCTTTGAGAATTCTATAATGGAGGTGCACAGACAATATAACTTAAGAAGCAAGAAGACTAATGACAATCCTACAAAGAAGTCTACTAAAGTGAAGAAGACGTTTGAGGCCAAGAAAACCTCAGATACCTTTCTCAAGAAAGTCCCTGAGAAGAATAATGCTAAATCTTCTACGAAGAAAAGTCCTGAAATCTCACAAAGATAAAAATCAAACCGAGGTCACGTCTACTAGTCATCTAAATACTTCTACCCAAAGAACTATGACAAAAAAACCAGAAGTGTAGATCCAAAGCAAGACTTCCATCACTTTCATCCTGGAAGGGGAACTATCCAAATTGAAAATTCCCATTCCCCTCTCCGAATTGATGAGAAAAACTGCTTACATGTCGCAGGTGATTAAAGCATTAAGCATCGAACTAGAGATAGGTACAAATGCATTGAATATTGGATTAAGAACACACTCATAAACTGTAAATCTTACTGATGATCAACTCGAGCTGTTGTTCGGTCCTGAAGTAGATGGATAGACTGAAACAATGTTGTTTCCCCATTCTATATTAGTCTGAATATCCATGAAAAAATCTTACACAACACTATGCTTGATTCTAGTGCCTCTCACAACCCGATGCCCAAAGATGTGATGGAGAAGTTGGGGCTTGATTTCACTCGACCCTACAAGGATTTGCATTCTTTTGACTCTAGCAAGGTCAAGTGTATAGGGATAATTAAATATTTATGTATCTCCCTAGCTCAAATCCTAGCAAAAAGTATGGTAATAGATATCATGGTTGCAGACATTCCCTCTAAATATGGTATGTTGTTATTTAGATCTTGGGGACCTAATCTGAAAGGCACTTTGCAACTAGATATGTCTTATGCTACCATCCTAGTATTTGGACAACAGATAAGACTGTACAGAGAGACTCTGATGAAGTATATGGCCAACAGTAAGGAAAAATCACATAACTATCCATTATACTCTCCACATTCTAATATGGATTCATTCATATTGTACAATGACGGTGATCTGGATAATCAAATTGCTCATTTGGAAGATGATGCACTTGACATCAAAGAAGATAAAGAAATCACAGAGGTAAAGAACATTGTAATAGTAGAAAGTGATGAACTACCAATAGATTTATGGAGTATGGATTTCGATGGAGCTGTGAACAAAGAGGGATATGGAGCTAGATTTTTGTTTCATAATCACAAATCAAGGTATTTAGAAATCCACTCTTACAAACATAATTTCCAATGCACTAACAACATAGCTGAGTACGAAGCTTTGATGCTCGACTTGGAATTAATGAACAAGGTTGGTGCCAAAAAGATTAAGGTAAGAGGTGATTCTGAACTGGTCATTAAACAAATTAAAGCTGAATATTCAACTAAGAATCCTAGACTCAGAACCTATAGAAATGTTGTTTTAGATTTTTTAGAATGTTTTACTGAAATCGACTTGCAGGTAATGCCTAGAGGCCAAAACATACTGGAAGACAGATTGGCTACATCAACAACTACATGCAAAATACCTTTCAAACCAATCGCCAATACATAGTAGAGGTGAAGTGTCGACCAACCGTGACAGATAACATCAGATATTGGTAGTTATTTGGCAATGACGATCAAATTGAGGACTTCCTACAGTGTAAGAATGGTTTCGAATGTACAAATATAGATGTAGAGAATGATGATGATAATGTAAATACATCATTTTTTGAAAATGATAGTGTAAATAAAGTAGATTTAGATGAAGGGAATAAAAATGATGAAGACTGATGTTTTGCATTTGAAAAACAATGTTTTACCTAGAGGTTTGGTCTCGTTAGAAGATCTGTTTGATTTTAATGATGTAGCAAAAAATCCCAAAATTGAAGCTAGTGGTAAGGAGGTTGAAGAGTGTAACATATGAACATCACAAATATGCTGAGAAAGGACACCAAAATAAAATGGAACACCAAGTCCAAATAGTCATTTGAGCAAGTGAAACATGCACTCACCCAAGCCCCGGTTTTGATTAGTCCAGATTACACCAAAGATTTATTTTTGTTCTCTCTCGCATTTGAACATACCATCGCAGCAGTATTATTGTAGAAAAACAACGAAGGGTATGAACAACCCATAGCCTTTTTCAGCAAATCTTTGAGAGATGCTGCGTTGAACTAAAAGATAATGGATAAACATTATTTTTCCCTAGTAAAGGCCATAAAATATTTAAGAGTTTATATTCTCCATTCTCACGCACTTGCCTATGTTTTGAGTGCCATGGTAAAGGATAATATGATTTAGGATAATCCAGATGGTAGGAGAGGAAAGTGGATTGTGGTTATTTTGGAATATGACATAGAAATGAAACCCACTAAATTGATCAAAGGTTAGGGTTTGGCCAAACTAATGGATGAATCCAATTTTCATGCTCTGGACATTAATGTTTTGGCTAAAGTTGACGAGTAGGAAGAGCAGACGACTCCAAATGTAAAAGAGGTATCCTTGAACTCTCCTTGGTATGCAGACCTAATTTTTTTACTTCATAACTTATAATATCCTCTTGGTTTGACTAAGAACAAAGCCATATTTATTAAATTGAAAGCATTAAAGTACTATATTCTAGATGGAAAACTTTATTGGAAAGATCCTGGAGGTATTTTTATTAATTTCCTATTGAAGGATGAATCTGACAGGGTATTGTAGGATTTCCATGCAGGGGACTGTGGCGGGCATCTAAGTTGGAAGACCACAGCTAACAAGATTCTCAAAGATGGTTTCTACTGGCCTACATTGTTTGTTGATGTGCATCAGAAAGTCACTTCTTGCCACAAATGCCAGGTTTTCGAAGGTAAAAGGAAGATTCCGCCTCTCCCCATGAAACCCATATCGATTGAAGCTCCATTCCTACAATGGGGTTTAGACTTTATTGGAGAGATACATCCACCCTCTTCTGTCCAACATAAGTGGATCCTCACAGCCACAGACTACTTCACGAAGTGGATCGAGGCTGTACCATGCACGTAAGCTACTGACTCTATTATCATTAAATTTTTGGAAACTAATATTTTGTCTCACTTTGGATGCCCTATGAAAATTATAGCTGACAATGCAGCGACCTTCCGATCCAAAAGACTTATAGAGTTTTGTAGCCAATACCACATTACTTTGGGACACTCAGTAACTTATTATCCTCAGGGAAATGGGTTGGTTGAGTCCTCAAACAAAATTCTGGTGAATATCATTAAGAAAATGCTACAAGAGAACAAGAAGTCCTGACATAATAAGTTGGTTCATGCACTCTGGGATGATAGACTGAGCACCAAACGATCAATTGGTATGTCCCCATACCAGTTGGTATAGGGTACTGAGGCAATTTTTCCTTCTTCTTTGGGGGTCGCTGTCATGAAACTGTTGCAGGAAGTGCAAGCAGAGCCAAATGATACCCAAAGAATAATAAATCAAATGATCCAGTTGCAGCAGTCCATAGAAGAAGTGTATAACAAGACTCAGGTTATCCAGGAAGGTATAAAAAATATTTATGACAATATAACTAAAGAGGATGATTTTGAGTTGGGAGATTTGGTGCTGAAGTGGGATTCCAGAAATGAGGATAAGGGTAAACATGGAAAGTTTGATAGCTTATGGAAAGGCCCTTACATCATTAAGGAATTTATAGGAAATAATGCATTTTTTCTCAAAGACAGTGATGGAACAGACCTGCCAAGTGGACTTGTAAATGGAAGGATGCTGAAGCATTATTTTCCACCCCAATAAATATCTCATAAATCCATTTCCACTGTACAAACCATTTCTTTTACATTCAGGTTATTTGTGGGTGATGTTGATTAGATGGTTGAAGCCCACAGAGAAGGCCCTAAGCCACTGACCAATGCCACCAAATTCTAAAAATAAAAACAAATCAGGTAGCATAATAAGCAATGGAGAAAATATTTATAGACACCAAGAAGCAGGTTCTTGGCACCTCGTAAGGAGAGCACCATCCCCAGGTGGAGCCACTGTTATAACCCCATGTTTCATAGGATCAACTGGTGACTATAAATTTTTACTCTTGTTGTATTTTTTGTTGTAAACAATATTTCATTTTGCAAATTATTTTCAAAAGAAAAGAAAAGAAAAAGAAAGAAAAGAAAAGAAAGAAAAGAAAAGAAAGAAAAGAAAAAGAATAAAAGAGAGCATAAAAGAAAAATAATAAGGCCCCATGCAATAAGTACGGCTTGATCCATACAGTTTAATCATGGTCAAGTTTTTTTGAATTTATGCTATTAGGATTAGTGAATAAAGCTTGTCTAAACCATTTAATCTTAGCCAAGTAGATAGGTTAGTTAGTGAATAAATTTGATCAAACTGTTTAAACTTGATCAAATAGCCCCATGATAGAGTAATTTTTAGCCCAACAATCTAATCTGGGTTAAATGTGTTAGGTAAATAGAATAGGACATAGGTTAGTTTCTTTTAATTTCAATAAAACAAGCATAAATTCGGATAAGGTTTTTTGTTTTGATGTTAGAAATTTGTGCTCTAACCCCTTGGTGGAAAAATGAAAAGATGCAGTGCAAAAACCCACAAAATCACGCTATCCTAAGTTTCTGCAGTGTAATATGATTCATTCTCTACAGGTAAAAAGTGATCCAAGATCTACGGCTGAGCAAACGACGCTTAGATAGATGACTGACAAGTAATATCGGACCCCCCCAACCATTCCAACTTTAATGGTGGGGGGGAGTCCAAGTTGGTGGTATTTCTCGAGGGCCCCATCCTAACGTGGTGTCATTGTGTTAACTCGGATCCCCCTTTCTCTAAACCGGTTACTGCCTACCCCCCCCTCCGAGTAAACCGCCATACCATTTTCCCATATCACCGCCATCCCGTGACATCATACTCCACTATCACCGTCATCTTGTGACATCACACTCCACTACCACCATTTATAAGTCATGTCTCATTAATTTTCCAGCATACTTCCCTCCACTCACTCATCACATGTCATATCCCATTCACTTATCCTCCAATCACTGTTTTCCACATCATCTTCGTGCACCCATCACCCATTCTTTACTCATACCCGAGGTACCCATTGGCTAACTAATACAAGAAAACATATCCGTTAGCCCTTTGAATTGTACCCCGCACCTCCAGCGAATACCCATTTTCCTAGATAATCTCATTTTTCTCGCCATTCCTTCATCATTCACGATCTAGACACCTATGGAACCATTATTCTCTTTGATTTTTCCATCTACAACCTCCATTAATCCTTGGAATCTACAGTCAACGTCGTTTTTTTTTCAAATTTCGCAGGTATCAGTCGAAGTGATGGTGCCAAAGTCCAAACAATCAGAAGTTGATGAAAATCCTTTCCTTCCGCCTCCTGTTGACCTCGACCGAATCCCTCTGGTTGACAAATATTACCTGATTTCAGAGCCCAAATGTGAATTTGATTTTTTGAGTTACACTCATGGTTCAGAGACACTTTCTTAGATTAGAGTGACGATATTGGAATCTGGGAGTCCAATCTCCCACTATATATTTTTCCCCAAATTCATCATTTCCCCGAGGTCACCCTCAAGTTTCAGGCACACTAGCTTCCTGATCAGAGAGATATTGTTTCATCCTCCAAAGAGACCCTGTTCACTATCACACCTGAAGCTATTGACCAGATGCTGCAAATACCCAGAGCCAAATCATTTTCTCCTTTTAACATTGAGATCCTAACCGAAATGTATCAAAAGTTGTCTTTTCCCTAGGAGCATAGATTTTTGAGCTTTTCTTCCTTGAGAGTTCCCCATTACCTAAAGCAAATCCCTCGTATCAGTCATCGATTTTCTCAGCAAAAGGAAGTCAATTTTTTTCCTCTCTTTGCAGTCTACTTGGATACTACTAAGATGAGTGGGTAGATGAGACAATATTAGGTTATCTATCTATTTTCTCTATCGAGGAAAGGGCCACAATGCAGTTTGACTACAACAGTTTTCTGGCTAGAATATTCACGAACAACTTTTCAAGTTTCCTACAGAAGGCATGTTCTAGTATTCTTCAATACTGGCATACTTGTTCGTATTTTTCCAAACAAACAAGTTCCTGTTTTCCATGCAGAAGCTTGATCATATTGGATAACCACAACCGGTCATATTATGGACATCACTGCTAAGAAATAATTCACCATAATTCACTTTTAATCAATTCATAAATCTGTTTTACCACCCAGTGGTAAGCATGCTCAGTGGTAGACAAGAACCAAGGATAAATGAAGAAATCCAATGAATTATACATCTCTCAGACCTTGCCAAGACCGGAGACTGGTACCTGTACCAGAACCACACAGAGATTAGAATTTATGGATGCGAGCTGCCCCACTACAAGATGCCCAGATATTTTCCCGTGTGGATACTCGCCTTGGAATATATTAGGCAAATGATTAACTCAGGTCATATTCATTTTGTAGCCTTCAATAAGAAACAACAATTGAGGATCAAGGGAGAGATAAAACCTTTCATCTGTAACAGTCGAACCGCAGGGGAAATGGTCATTAAAATTTTGAAGGATATGAAGTTCAACATCAGTTTTATGTGGCTCTACGATCCTTGTGGAATCATCATAGAAACCAGTCTAAGGAATAAAATCTCTCCATATGCTCATGTTCCCAAACCAGAAGTTGAGAAATTCATGAACCAGTCAGAGTGGGAAGTGAACACTTTGAAAGACTCAGAACAAAAACCTCCTTCAGCCAGTGTTTCACAAACCAATACTCCACAGGTACCAGTAGAAAAGAGGCCCAGGAAGCCTCCCCATTAGTTACTGAAGTGTCAGCAGAGGAGTTTTGGGTTTATAGGAAAAATCCCAAGACCATTCATACCCCTGACAGAGCTAGGGGAGAAGAGACCCAGTCCACCACAGTAGTAGAGGGAGAACATTCACCATTGTTCTCAAGCAGTCAGTAAATGATATCTACCTCTTCATCAAAGAAGCAAACTAATACCACCTTGACCACCCAACCATCACAAGGATCTGCAGGACTAAGTATTTTTGAGAAATACAATCTGATTAAGAAAAAGAATGATATGTTAACCAACAACACCTATGCCTAATTCTGGAAACAAACATCAAAAACATAGCATAGACTTCTCTCCACCTTTGATATAGAAAAGGGGAGAATTCATATGGCCTTCTTGCAAGTGCGGGTGCCTCAACCAAAGGAAATTTTTGATTACAAAAGGTCAACTTTCAAGTTTGATGCTGCAGAGGTACACCCAGTTGACCAGATGGACTTTCACAGACAAACTTGATAAATTATTTTCTCAACATTGGAAAACACTTCCACAACTGCTGTAAAGTTGCAGGTTTCTCTAAACAATGTTCAGACTCAACTAAAGTTGGATAAAGTGTCATCTTTTGCAAAGGAAAACATGATCAAATATTTAGAAGAGATGGTACTTAAAATTGAGTACGACCCCTCCAATGTGAAAGTAGCTGATGAAATGCTAAAGAAAAAGAATGTCGACATAGAATCCTTGAGAAAACAATTAAAATTTCCAGCTATTGAAGACTCACAGGCCAAAGAGATAGTTGAGACATAAGGCCAAAAGGAAGAAATGTTAAAGTTAATCATGGAGCAGAACGCACAGATCAAGGAGATGGAAGCAGAGTTGGAAATATTAGTAAAGTAAAAGGAATAGACATTGACCATGGAGGTCATTCCACCAAGTGCAGTTCCCCTCACAAGAGTTAGCACAATGACAACATCAACAACTACCACAACAAAACTTCCATCAGCTACCCCATTGACAGTTCTAGAAACATATGAAACTCTAGCAAAGTCAATGGAGGATATGACCATACAAGGAACATAAATCAAAAGAATGAAACAAGAGATAGAGAATCTCCAGAAAATGAAATCCTCCTTCCAGGCTAGCTACAAAACTGAAAGGAACACATCAGAAAAATGTAAGCAGGAACTACAACAATTGAAGAAGAAAACATTTTTGGGAAAAACACTATCATAAGCCAAGGATAACATTTGGATGGATATCTCAAAATCCATGACAAAAATATGGCCACTTGTGCAGATCATGTTTGAGAAACATGAATTGGTGGTGAGGAGCAGACATGCCATTGACAGAACAAAGGGAGAGCTGGGAGAAATGCCCACAGAGGCAAATGAAATCATCAGGTTTCTAAATTCGAAGACTAAGGAGGGCTAGAAATCCTAGAAATTGTGGATAGGACAGAGACTATCCTCGAGGTTAAGAAAGTTCTGACCAAGAGAGGACTAATGTTACAATTGGAGGATATATCCCAGAATGTGGATAGCAAAGTTCAGATATTCTTCAGTAAGATTGAATCTTTGTAAAAGAAAGGTCTTCCCAGTTTAATGGTTCTAAATGATAAGCTGATAACTCTTTCCGACTACAAGCAAAGGATCACCATGGTGTCAAAGGATAGCTCTAAGTTTTCAGGAATACAAGGTAGCATAACAGGTAAATCATTTTTAGATACCTTGCAGTTGGACCTCAGTATCCAACATGAAATCAAGTGTATTTTCATCACCAAGCCAACTTTCGCCAAATATATAGAGATGGATGAAGTCTACCGAAGGTTACTAAAAGTCAACATTCCTAGTCAAAAGAGATGGGAGGATATGTGCACTCTTATCGAGTAAGTGATGAGGTGTACAATCCAAGTTAACATGCAGAGAAATCAAAGTCAAGTTGATGACTCGCCAATAACCTTCCCCAAAATCAGCACAAGGAATCCGAGAGATCATTAGAAATTCCTACAATTTTGTATTTTTTTTATCTAGTTAGTTATCTTTGGATTTTACCACGTCCTGGTCATTAATGAGATGATCGATTGTAATATTTTCTATATATACTTCAAACTTCGAAGTATTGAGGGTTGATCTTTACGCCCAAGAAAGCTATAAGCACTGTAATCTTTTTCAAAGAGGTCTACCGGTAATAAAAAAAGACGATTCACAAGATTACCACATGTTAACTGTTGGTGATGTTTACTCCTCTTTGCTGAATGGTTTATATTTCTTCATTGTCATCTTGTTTTCTACATCTGATCATTTAAAAGAAGTTAAAGTTGTAGAATTTATCTTCGTATACTCTGTTCCTATCTTTTAAAGATCTAAATGTTTATCTTCTGATATAGTGATAAAGAAATTCTTGAATTCTTCTTTATTATAGTTGATTATCTCATATATTTCTGCTATCCATCACTTTAATTTATAAAGGATCCAACATTGGCATTATCCTACCCTGTGAAGAAACCTAATAAAATCTGTTCTTAGATCTCAAACCTTAACAAAGACCCCATAACCCAATGGATGCGTAAGAAATACTTCAGCCATTTTATAAAACAAAACAACACAATCCTATTTATGTAACTAGCCTAATATATGGAACCTAAAACATATCTAAATCTTACAAAGAGATCCCTCTCTAAAGATGGAAGGGCTAGATCCTAGTTTCGAAGTGGTTGGATAAAGTTACCTTTGATAAATTTCTTCTACCTCCCGACAACCTCTAGGAATTTACAGAGTGTTAACAAGAATGACAGGGGCCCCTACCGACAACCCAGATGAAAGCCGGGTAGGTCCAAGAAACCCCGAGCTAATAGAAATTGATGAAATCGTCAGGTTAGATAGCCTTGGAATTACAACGCCATAGGCCGGATCACAGGGGGATGTTTCAGCTCAACCAAACATAGTAGGAACATTAGGGAGAACAAGTGCACCAAACCCCCTCCGTGAATTGATAAACATCTATGATGATGAAGAAATTCTGGAGGTATCCCTAGTGACTCCTGTGCAGATCGCAGAGGTAAAGGAAACCGAGAAGGCATCTTCCCCAACTGTCGATGCTCAAATTCAGAGCCCTTCACAGAATGAACATGAGGCCAAAAGTGTCTTAGACACTGAACTACTCGAGGTACTAGAAACTCAAAAGGACAGTCCGATAGACGAGCCAGGGTTGGGTGAACAAAAAGACAACAGGAAATCAACATCTCAATGGTTGATTATCAAGTAAGGATCGAGCCTACCCCTGATGCTTCAATTTAAATCGATACTCAACCTTCATATGAGAAACAAACAAATTTCGTACCTTCAGAACACATGGAGGAGGTTCAAGAACCCAGTCTTGAACAAATATACACCATCAAGAGCTTGGGAAATATGCTCACCTAGGGAGATCAGGAAATATCTGAACCTATGGATGAAGTTCCTAACATACATGCCATCACCTATGACCATAAAAGGAAATCTATCATGCAGAGAACCACCGATAAGAGGATGATTACTCTATATTGCTCCATCCTCAACACCATGGAGGAAAAACTGATCAACATAGAGCATGCCAAGACATAAAAAATTATAGGTGCAAGGATGTCAATCATAAATACCACCCTGGACAAAGAGAAAAGGGATGAATAGGAGTTGGATACTACTCTAAAAGAATTGGAACATTTTCTCCACTTGGTGAAATATTACCAGGACACCATACAAGCCGCGTTGTTCTTGAGAAGCGAATTCCAGGAGGCCTACAACAAATTTATAAATCAATGGCATCTATTCACTGCAAGGATAGACGAGCTTCAAGAAGACACCCTCATGGCATTAGAAATGTACAAGGATATGGAGAGGTGGTACAATAAATCACACCAATACATGGAAAGGATCGACTATATCAGCGCGGTGTAATAGGGTCGAGGCTCTGAAGAGCACGACATCCGGGTGCTAAGGGAAAACAACACCAACCACATAAATAAATCTACCGAATATTGGGTAAACAATGGCTCAGGAACCTCATCAAGAAATCCAAGAAAAATGGGCCGAGTGCGAGAAAAGCTAGTCCAATATCAACCAAGCAATGAGAGACATCGACCTCCCTAAATTCGGCACACCCGAGGACTTTCTCGTCTTGCACGACATTGTCAAATTACATGTCGAACAAGACTCATCATGGGATACAGAGGTAGAAAAGGTGGTAGACATGGAGTCAGGACAAGTGCAACGGTTCATGGAACACCCGATCAAAGCTTGAACCATGTTGCAGTAGTTAAGTGCCGAAATATTCAAGTGTCAGGCCCAAGCAGTAAAGATAAGAGAGATCCTTTTATCCCTAATGGAAAAACATAGGTTACCATATGCTAACACATGCAAGAATCTCTTCTTCAAATGGTCGAAGTACGAGAATATTCATCCACTCAAGTGAGATCATTTGATGACTCTTTGAAGACTGATAGAAAAAATCACCACGTGGTGAGTTTTGTTTTACTTAGCTACACTTTTAATAGTTATTTTTAGTTAATAATATGTTATAAATAAGAGGGTCGACCTGTTAGAAAAAGGTCGATGGTTGTTGCAAAGATCCTCATTTTTTGGATTTGTAAAGAACTATTTCGGAGCTACCTTAATTGAGAATTCTTGTTTAGGACCAGAGTTGAGTTTGTGTTTTCTATCAAAAGCATGTATGATTGGATATGAAGAGGACCTATTTATTATTTTTCACATGAATGGATTTTGTAACAAGTAAGAACTTCTGAAACCGTTGATAAGTTATCTGATTCAATGTTTAATAGTTCTTATCTTTAATGATGAAAAGTAAATCGTTGTGTTAATATGTGATACATGATTGGATTTAAGTAAACTATTTTTCTTGCCATCGTTTATTGCATGAACATTTGATTATAATAAATTGTATCTCAACCAATAATTGGAACACTAGTAGGTTAATGCATTAGTACTAGGCCTATGGTAGAGAATCCTTTTCTACATGCTAGAGTGAAATGGTTGTCCCAAGCTCAGCCTTCTCCAGTAGTTCATTTTTCCCACCTTGTTACTTAGTTGGTTTATACCGGCTCTTATCTTGTGGTGGAGAAGCTTTCACTAGAAAATGTAAAGCCCATCGATTATTTGGACGGATCACAAGATCTGGAGAACAATTCCACTATTAAACATTGTAGAGTCTAATTGGCCTCGGTGGCGGGTTTGGTTCCTGTTGTTGAGTTAAAGGGATTTATGACCCCTCAAAAGGTTTTTTAAAGGATTTGCAAAAATATAAATTTCATCACAACATATCATCTAGAATTAGATAGGAAGACATAGAGGGTCAACCAAATAATTGAAGATATGAGAAGAATGTATGTAATGGATCAACCTTCCAAGTGGGAAGACTATCTTCATTTGGTTTAGTTTTCTTATACCAATGGGTACTAGGCATCATTCAAGATGATACCATTTGAATCCTTGCATGGAAGAAAATGCAACATGCTATAGAGTTGGGATAACTCAACATAGAGATCCGTTATTGGGCCATAATTGCTAAGAGAAATGGAAGAGTAGATGGTAAAGATAAACTAGAATCTAAAGAATTCACAAGATAGGTAGAAAATTTATGCTAAAAAAGGAAAGGCACATAGGGAATTTAGAGTTGGAGAGCATGTATTTGGGAGAGATAACTCATGAGGGTTCTCCAACTTTACATGGCCATAAATATCTAACCGTGAGGAGTTATGTGATGTTCCACATATCACCGGAAATGGAATAACATGTACTATCCATATAGAATAGTCTTACCTACATATTCATTGATATTCATGCATTTAAAACTAAAAAAAACTTGGTTCCCTTACCCATACCTTGTGCTATCGAAATTCACTACCAAAATTCTCCAAGGGTTGACATCAATCTACAATATCACTCTCCAAGGGTCGAAATCAATGAAAATCAACAACCCAAACCAACTGTTCATCGACCTAAGCCAATTGTACAACAATCTCCCCCATTAACATTGATGTAAATACTTGGTCATGATAAATATTCATGCTCATACACCTCGTCAATGTTTCTATCTCTCCCCCTTTGACATCAATGGTAAAGGGTATCTCCCTTTGGGGCTTCTCCCCCTAACTGAAATCTCCTTGGGGCTGCTCCACCTATCTAAATGCCTTTGATATTTTACTATGTTTCTAATCCTTTTTTTACTCTCTCTCCCTTCATATGAATGATATCTTCGCCTTTGATAAAGGGTATCACTCATGATTTTTTTGTGACCATCACTCCCTCTAGAATCACACCCCTATGCTCTTTCTGTATGAAAAATTATCTGAATGATCGTTCTACCTATCTTATTTCTTGTGTTTCTCTTCCTTTTACTTCTCTACATGTTGCTGTGTAGATCAATATAGGTCTTCCTATACCTTCTTCCTTTTTGATTTTTTGTCCATTGGTGCTTCCTTGTGTAATAAACTGACATAAATGAAAAGAATTCAAGAATAAGCAATCAAATATTCATGTATCATTATCATCCATTATGGTAGTGTTCCTTTATCTCTGAGCCATTTTTTGAACCACTCTTTGAAAAAATATGTGAACCCAATATTTGAATCCATGCCCCCATCCACTGTCATATATCTATCCAAAGTTGCTAATCCATATCGGTTCATATTGTCTATGAATTCGCTAATCATCTGTCCATAATGATGACCCATATGTCACAGTACTATTTTGAAGTCTTCTCGGCTGCAAATGATCATTAAATGTGTCCATTTATCTTCTATATTTGCATACCAAACTCTACATGTATGTAAAAACCTTTACTGATGATACCACTTCCTGAATACAACCATATACTTATCCCTGTGTAAATTCCAACTGACACCTGTGTGGGAACACTACTTTCTCAATCAATCAATATGTCATTCTGTACTTATGCTATCGAACATACTTCAAACAACTCAAAAGATAAATCTTTGATTAATAGAGCTCCTATCTAGACTCCCCCTATTCAACATACATATTTGTCGGGAGTCTCCAAGATGGATGGATAAAAAAAATATCCTCTCGAATGCAGATTCATCATCATCTTCGTTGGTAGACCCAACATATTTCTAAACTCCAACTTATTTCTTTCTGTTTGTGGATTCATATTGTAATACAATTCCTAAAAGTACAATCTCTTGAACCTATTCCTTATTTACATGTCCTTGTTTTCCTTCATTTAATTTCTACACCTTTCTGTATTTGACAATTTCCTTTTTATTTGTAGATTTGTCTTCATCTCGTGTTATTTACAATCTTGTGATCTATGTGACCTGGTGTTTGTTCACATGTTCTTCCTGTTTTCTTATCCATACTTTCTTATATCTAATATCCGTGTTATGTTTCATGGAAGTATCGATCATGCTTCTACAATCACAAGTTTTGTGTCCATAGTTTTGGAATTTGTAACATTCAATGTTAAGTGGGGCCACATAAGAATTTATTTCTTGAGAATTTATTCCATAAGACATGTAATCTACAACCTTATGTCCAAACTTAGTACAATAAAAATAATGACCATAAAATAAATTTACATACCTGGGAGTGAATGGTGTAGTCCTGTTGAATTCTGGCCTTGGTTGATCATGATTGAAGATTCTTTGTGGTTTGAATGTAGAGGGTCTTCTTGAAGATGTATCTTTATCATTTTTCTTAGATTTTGGCTGACCATGATTCCTTCCTTTGAGTACTTCTGCATAACTCTTGCTCTTTTCTTCATTCTTCTTTTTTGGCAACCTAGAATTCTTCTATTCATTCTCTACTGCTGATGTGGATGTTTCTGTCTTTTCAACATTCTTGTTGATCTTGAAGACTTTGAATCTTAGTGTGACAAATTATTCTTCAATATTCTCAACCTCTACTTCTTTCTTCATTATCTGAGACTTCATGATTTATTCTCTTCTTTTTGCTTCTTCAAGTTGGATTTTCAATGTAATTATTTCTTCTTTGAGTCTTCTCTCTTCTTGACCAAACTCTTCCTCAAGTTGGTTTAAGTCATCGTTTCTTTCCTTGAGATGATATTTCAACACCATTTCTTTCTTTTTTGCTTCTTCCTTTTGTTCTTCTATGTTGGCTTCTAAACATTGCTTTTGATATTCTAGATTTTCTTCAATTCTTCCAGCCTCTTATAGTTGAGCTCTTAAATTATTGATGCCCTGTTGAGCTTCTTTAGAACCTCGAACACTTTCCTTTTGCTTCATCAATTCTTTCTTGAGTGACTTGGTTTCTTCTCTTTATTTCTTTAGTTCATCTAAAGCACTAATCAATTCTTCTTCATAATTGTATTCTATTTCAATTGGATTTTCTGTCTCATTACCTTTAGGGCATTCAATTTCAAGATGTCCACGTTTTTCAAAATTAAAGAAAAACAACATACTTATGTTAATTACATACTCTTCTTCTTCTAAATCTATCTGACATAATGAACATATTTATTCATATTCTGTACCTACACCTTCTTTGGCTTTCACTGACTCTATGTTGGGTGAAGAATAAATATCATGTAACTTATCCCAAAGTTCTTTAGCTGATGAACATTTACCCACCTTGTCCTTAACATAATCATATAGTCCTTCGAAAATGGAGTCCATTGCAATTTTTTTATTCGTCTTCAATTCCTTCTTGGTTGTAGTCTTTGCTTTATTTGTAGAATTATATTCTATCAAAACTGAATATGGAATATCATATCCATGTGCCTCTAAAAAGGTTCTTGTTATTATGCTCCACATCTCATACTTTATACCACTCTGACCATCAAACATGGGTAATCCATTCTCAGTAAATTCCATGATCTCCTTTGAGTGGTTAAACTGTTTCCTGAAGGAACTTGCTCTGATACC
>ML836372.1:23750-50804 GCA_009831015.1 Picea engelmannii | reverse complement strand
TAATCCTTTTAACCACAATTTATATTCCTTTAACTTATTAAACAATGTACATCAATTCATCAGTATTATGTTATTGCATCATATAACATTAACATCCATCAATGCATAATAACCAATAATAGACACATCCACACAATGCAGAGGACACCGGTATTTTATGTGGAAACCAAATGTGGGAGAAAATGACAAAATGATTTTATTATGTCTTTAAGAATTACATTCAAGGAAGCACCAACTTGCAATTCTCCAGCTCCAACTGGAATCAACTGGAAGGAGGCTCCAAAACCCTAGTTTCTTAGGCTACAACCTAAGGGAAGTTCCAACTCCCCAATTCTTTGGCTACAAACAGAAGGAGGCTGCAACCTCCTATGTTATCTGGATACAACCAGAAGGTGGCTAAAACCACCTAGTTCTTAGGCTCCATCCTGAAGGGAGCTCCAACTCCCTGATTCTCTGGCACTAGCCGGAAGGAGGATACAACCCCCTTTCCTTGTGCCATCCTGCATCCCTGAAATTTAAGTGTCAAATAAATGATGAAATCACTGCTGCGCTGTCACTGTGAGATATACTACTATAAACATGTACCAATCTATGCCAAGAACCTGTAACCAAACTGTACCAATAACCTGTAATCAACCTGTACCAATAATTAACCTGTACCAACAAATACCAATAGGTACGTGACTTGTATATGCTGTAGATTGCATATGTACACAACTTGTCTATATTTCAGCATGTGTATGTATGCAGCCTGTCTATATTGTAGCCTGCAGACACCTTTAGAAAGTTAGGGTTTTCACCTTTGAAACTCAAACCCTTTGTTGTCTCTGTCACAACAACTTGCAACCTATCCCAACCTGTACCAATCAACCTGTACTATTGTTGGAGGCAGGCCAAAGGCCAAAGGATAAAGTGGAAAAGCATGTTGTTTTTAGGAAAGAAAACATACACCAACAAAGCAACAACTGGAAGAAAGAACAACATGTGTGCATGCAAGGGAAAGAAACAAATGGAAGGAAGAACAACACACATGCATGGGAGGTAGACCTAATGATAATAGGGTTAGGGTTTTGGTAATGCATTGTAAACAGCTAAGGAGCTAGAAGCATATAAATAATGATATGTAGGTATCATAGGGGGTTGGATTTTGCGTGGTTCAGTTCAATTGGCGACGGATTACTATTATGCTATTGTAAGTTACGCATGAGTTTATGCGATATGTAATGTTTTGCTGTAAGACCTATTTTGTATAAGATGTTGAGCTAGAGAGGATGAGGGAGGGAATATATTGAGGGCTAGATCACAGGCTCTGGAGCCTGGTGCGATCTAGTCTACCTCATATAGATCTCACCTGACTGAGAAGATTTGTAAGCACGCGATGCTATAGATGCAAACATAATATAATAAAAGAGATGATAGCCAAATCTTTGTGGATGTATTCCTAGGAGGGGGTGAACCATGGTAACATTCATGTTATGTAATGAATGTTTGCATATCTTATTATCTGAAGCCTTTATTTTATTGCTTGTTAGTGCTTTCGTGATATTAAGCTGATAGATAGGGTGAAAGCACTAAGCTGATAGACAGGCTTATTTTATTGCTTGTTTAGTGCTTTAGCGATATTAAGGGAATAAACCTATGGATTTACTCCATAAGTCATGAATAATAATATGTTGCATTGACTAGTCATAATAATGGTACAATATCTAGCTGGATTATCTCCCACTCAATTCTAGGCTATAAACACTTGAGTATTACAGCCACCCATTAAAGTTATCTCGGGTGAGACTATCCAACACATTTTGTGTGTTGCGTTGCCTTCTAGTTTATCGGGAGGTTCAATAGTTTTAGAGGCTTTGCTGGAAACCTGGCCATACATGAACCCTAGGCCAAAAAACTTAGAAAGTATAGGATAGAAGTAACCAACAAATGGTTACGTTGCCATTGGTAGGAACAAGAGAGGATTGAGTAGAGAAGATAACTTGAAGATCTGTTGGAAGCAGATTAAGAAAAGGTTAGGGAAGAGACCAATGAGCCATTAGGAGGGAATGTTGAGGCCAGGGAATCCCACAAAAGAAGAGATCAAAACTTGGCTAAGAACTAAGGAACTAGAGTTTGCACAAAAAGACAATACAAACCCTAGAATAACACCTCACAAATACCTTGAGAAATATGTCTTTACTGATTTACATGAAGTCTTTTTCTAGGATTTTCTACATTTATTACAGGAGTGGATGCTAAGGTTGAAGGATAACCACGCAACAATCCAGATTTGACAGCTAGAGTGGACCCCAATACAGATTGAGCAGCTTCAACAGGTGAACAACAAGTTCACCCGCACAGTAAAATTTTGGCTTGATAGTATCGTGGTAGGTTTTATCATAGAGTTTGTAGTAGACACAATGAGGTTGTACAACACAAAGGAGGAAGAGTTTCAATGAGGACCCCAAGGAAGGTACATTCGATCACTCTATACTTCGATTAAGATATTGCTATATAAAAAAGGTATAATGGCAATGGATTTAGACAACTAAACTTCCTTGCGTGCATGGGGGAAGGGGAGAAGCACTGACCAAAAGAGGAGAAAAGGAAGGAGAAAAGGATAAGGGAAAGTAGGAAGAACCCTTGGACCCGATCATGATGGACAACCACTAGATTAAGCAGATCATGGTGATAGTTGGAAAGACGCATAGAGGAGTACCTTACTAATACAAGTTAAATAGAAATAAGAGAGTCATCGTTGCGAGGGAAGGCTTGGCAAGTGATGAGGAAGAGGTAGAGGATCTCCGAACTGTGGATAATATTGAGTAAATACTTCATGCAACCTATGAGAGGAAGACGAGAGGCCCAAGAACAAGAAGAGAAGGTAGAAATCCTATCCATATTAATGTCAATGTGTAACCCATAAACCCATGTGCAACCAATACACCAAAGAGAACATCACCGTTTAGAAAACCGAAGTTCAGAAGAAGTCAGACAACAGGAAGTGCATCCACACAAGGAACATCAACTGGAGGAGCCAATTCAAGCAACACTAGTCAAGTATATACACCACGCAGGGGTAGTAGTTCAACATTCAAAATGGTAGGACGCGATCTCACCATCAGATTACCCGAATTTCGAGGGGAAGCAACATAATACCTTGAGAAACACTTGTTTATTTGTGAAAAGATATGGGAAGCAAAACAAATCATTGATGAAGATACTAAACTTGCACAGTTAGCGATTACGCTAAGAGACTGTGCACTAGAATTGTAGATGAGTTTGGATGCAAACATTTCCCCTGGGATGACAAGGACACTGACAGACATTAAGAAGCTACTGATAAATGAGTTCCAGAAGCTGAGCTCAGAGGATCAATACGTGAATGAGATGATCTAAATAAGACATAAACTAGGAGAATCTGTGTGGGAGATTGATCAAAGATTCAAGTGACTGAAGGGAAAGTTAAAGTATCTCATGACCGAGATGCATCATAGACACTTATTTTTCAATTCAATGTTACCACACTTAAAATACCCTTTGTGACAACAAAAGTCACAAACGCAGACAAAAGCTCTGCAGGAAGCCTTACAGCTGGAAGAAAATCAATATCAACAAACGAACCCAACTATTGAAAAACTTAAGGAGGACTTGAAGAACTTAATGTTTCAGCTGAAACATAATAAGAACAAGGATAAACAAGAAGTTATTTGGTGTACCACATGCAGGACATAAGGACACCACAAGAACGAATGTCCAACATTCGCGCAGTATATGGTAGTAGGAATGCCAAACTCGTTACCCATAGGAGGACCATGGTGTGAAGTCTGTAAGAAACCAGGTCATGACCCTTATCACTGCACGATGATGCAAAAATACTAGACAATCCCAGAAAGCTCATATTGCACCTTTTGCAAGTCAGTGGGCCACGATGACAAAGATTATAGAATTATGGAGTTGATGTGATAATAGACATCAGACGCATATAGGGTGTAGGTAGAAATAATGACGGGCAAAGATGCACCACAGTTTAATCAAGCTCCAGCTCCATACAGCACTGTGAAACAACATTATAATAATGTGCAAAAACCATACAATAATGCATAGCCATAGTACAATGCAACACAACCTCAGTATAATAACACACATTATAATCAGGCACCGCAATATAATGCGTCGACAGGAGATAGAGAAGGCTATAAAGGTGGAGGATGAGAAAGAGGAGGTTTTGGATGAGATAGAGGACCATTGGTTTGTCACAATTATCAACAAATGGGACATTACACAAGGGAATGCCCACTTCCACCAACAACTTGTATGTATTGTCGCGCTTCGGACCATGATACAGAAGAATGTCCGACAGTACTAGTAAAAATTTAGGAAAAGAGGAATCAAAACAACCAGAATGTTCAGTGGATTTCTGCCAAAGCAAGGGATGAAGGATGAAACATTAATATAGTTACTCATGGAGGATCTAAAACAGGGGATGACACTGTTCCACAAGCACGAGCAAAAAATCAATGGGTGAAAAAGAACGTTGAACCAAGGAATCAATTCGACGCGCAGAAAGAAAAAGGAGGTATTTAAGCAAGCCAGACAATAATTTCAGAAGGAATGTATTGTGACGACTTCAACTGCACAACAAAGCAAGGAAGAACCCGAATACGAAATGCCTCCACTATTGGATCATACCATTGAAATACATTCAATGGGACAAGTAAGTACAATCAAAGGATTTTTGCAATCATGTGTAAATGTATTAAGTGATCCATCATCTGAGACAATATTGCAAAACATACTAGAAAAATGTAGCTTTGAGACAAAAGAAAAGATAGAAACAAAAAATGTCAATCACCTACACACAAGAAGAAGAACAAGTAGGGAATAGATTGAATGCCAACATTGGAGATTTCAATATGGGAGACATTGTACTAGATATAGGATCTAAAGTTAATGTACTACCAAAGAAGACATGGAAATGCATGGGAGAGCTCACATTAGGATATTCACCTATTCAATTGAAACTGGCGAACCAAGACAAAGTCCTACCAATAGGTATACTGAAAGGAGTGACAATAAACCTAGATGGAGTGTGCACTAAATCAGATTTTGAAGTCATTGAAATTGTGGATGGCATGACACCTTACCCAACATTTCTTGGTCTGGATTGGGTGTTTGAAAACCAGGCCATAATCAACTTGAAGACCAGGAAAATGAAATTTACATGAGGAGAATACAAGGTCATCACACCATTAGACCCACCATAAGGAGAGGTGTTTGTAGAACCTACTTGTTTGGACCTAGAATAAATCGACCAATTGTATAAAACAACTGCGGGCGATGAGGATTACGTAAACCCAACTGTAGATGGGATACTCAGTTGGTGGAGCATCACTTCTTGTGCAATATATTCAGATACCAGTTTAGAGAATTTCCAACAAAGGCTACATGAAATATCCATGAGGAGATGTGCACGAATATACCAAACCGTAAGATGGGTAGGCACATAAATCAGAGAACCACTCAGTTTCCATGGAGTAAACGATTTGGAAACATTCTTAGCACAGTACAAAGATGAATTATTAGATAACCAGAGACTATTATCACTTGATCTAGAACTCAAGGCCACACCTGCATGATGTTGGGGTGCACACAATGAGACAATCACAGATTGGTACCAATGCAAGCGGTTACTACACATAAGGTTCAGCGCAGAACAAAAAAACAACAAACAACAGAATTATGATCGACAAAGAGCACCAGGAGAACACTTGGAGGAGTGTAGAACACTATGGAAAATGACACCTCCAGAGGAATGGCCTCATTATTTTATACACACTCTTGAGGGCATCCCAACAAACTGGTATACAGACTAGGAATTGCGCAAAGGAACTATAACCTGGATGTTATTGCTATAGAATTTCATAGTCACCTTCTCATTTGAGCATGAGAACCCTAGCATAGATGCTACTCTTAAAAATATAAGAGGAGTGATATTCATCCAAGTACCAGAAACAAAACTTATCATAGAAGAGAAATAATAGAATAAATAGACAGCCAAGGAATTGTTGTCATGTTACCATGTGCAAGAGGAAGCATTGGATGAAGATGATCCATGCGATATTCAGGTTGAATAAGAAGAAGTAGAAAAAGATGTCGAAGGCCCACCCATAGAATCAAAAGTAATTTCCACATCGATTAAAGTAAATAAATTCGACATCGGGACAATCGAGCATCCCAAAATGGCCAACATTGGAGATTAATGGGATGAACAAATAGTGGAAAGAATAACAAAGTTATTGCACAAATACAACGACTTGTTCCCAACAACATTTATAGAGATGAAGAGTATAACAAGAGAGTTAGGAGAGATGAAGATACCACTCATACCTGAAGAGAGATTGATTACACAATGACCATATAGACTGAACCCCATATATAAGCATATAGTCAAAGTTGAGATTGACAGGATGCTCGAGGCTGACATCATAGAGCTAGTTGAAGAATCATAATGGATAATCCTGATGGTAGTACAGGATAAGAAACAAGGAGGGATTAGGATATGCATCGACTTGTGGAAGTTGAACGATGCATGCCTACACGACCCATTCCCTACACCCTTCATGGATGAAGTGTTATAGAACGTAGGAGGACATGAATCCTACTCATTCACTGATAATTTCTCAGGCTACCATTAGATCAAGATAACACAAGAAGACAGATACAACACTGCGTTTATGACAAAATGGGGATCGTATCAGTACACAGTTATGCCATTTGGATTGAAGAATGCACTAACAATATTTTCCAGAGTAGCCATTGTTGCGTTTAAGGAATTCATCCACCGATTTCTTGAAGTATACCTGGATGATTGGATAGTCTACAGTTTGTTGAAAGACCATGTAGAATTCTTACGAATAATGTTGGAAAGATGCAGACAGTGTCAGATATCACTGAATATAAAGAAATGCATATTCAGAACACCGTTTGGGATACTATCGGGCCATATAGTATGCAAACAGGTTTTATTAGTATATCGTGCAAAGATCACAATCATTGTTAACTTACCACCACCAAAAAGAGTCCATCGGCTAAGAGTGACGTTGGGGCACACAAGTTAATACAGGAAAGTTATCAAAGGTTATGCATAGATAACTGCATCGACGGAAAAACTGCTAAGAAAGGATACAAAGTTTCAATGGAACGACGAGTGCCAACATGGTCTAGATACACTAAAGGAAAAGATGGTCATCGTGCCAATATTAGTCTTTCCACATTGGGAGTAGACATTCCACATACATGTAGACTCATCAACCATAACACTTGGAGCTATCTTGGCATATCCAGGAGTGGGGGATTTGGATCACCTGATAGCATTTACGAGCTGGAAGCTATCAAAATTGGAACATAACTATAACATGACATAAAGAGAAGGGCTAGCTATGGTCTATGCACTGCAAAAGTTTAGAGATTATTTATTGGGGAAACACTTTAAGATGTTCACGAATCACTCAGCCCTGAAATATCTAGTCAACAAGCCAATGTTGGGGGGATGATCTGTTGATGGTTACTACTATTCCAAGAATTTGACTTTGAAGTAATCGTCAAACTAGGAAAGTTAAATGCAAGACCTGACCACCTATCAAGGGTCACCAATGGAGAAGAACCTATGAATTTAGAAGACAACTTTCCATATGCACAACTATTCTCAGTTCATATCGCTGACGAATACTTTGCAGACATCATTCAGTATTTGAACACATGTACTACACTGCAAGAGTATAATACTGCGCATAGTAAAAACCTGGTAGTTCACGTTGTCGACTATCAACTGATTGTAGGACATCTATATAAGATGGGCATAGATAGCATCTTGCGAAGGTTCGTGTTAGAGAACAAAAGACCAAGAGTTTTAGCAGAAGCCCATGAAGGGATAGAAGGAGGACACTATGCAGGTAAAGCTACTGTGAAGGACTATGGTGGCCAACGATTCAGAGGGACTCGAAGGAGTACTGTAAAAAATGTGATGTCTATCAAAGGGTAGGCAAACCCAACATAAGGGAAGAGATGCCATTATGACCACAAGTAACACTCCAAGCATTTGATAAATGGGTAATAAATTTTATGGGACCAATCAACCCACCAGAAAAAAAAAAAAAAACATGAGCAAGGTACATTATCACTGTGACGGAATACCTAAACAGATGGGTGGAAGCCACACCAGTGAAGGATTGTAGCGCATAAACAACAACACATTTTTTATTCGAACAATTAATCACTAGATTTGGGTGTCCAAGAATTTTAATGTGTGACCAAGGCACACACTTCATCAAAAAAACCATCAGCGCTATGACTGAAGAGTTTGAATTCCATCACTAGAAGAGCACACCATACCACCCATAGGCGAATGGCACAGTGGAAGCATTCAACAAAATCCTGGAGAATGCACTAACAAATATTTGTAATGTCAACAGGGACAAATGGGACCTCAATGTACCAACAATATTATGGGAATACAGGACTACATGAAAAAAGTTGATAGGGCACACACCATTTAGACTAGTTTATGGCCAGGAAGAAGTGGTGCCATTAGAATTTGTAGTACCAATCTTGCGTGTAGCAGCAATTACACAAATGGTAGAATGAGGCGCAGTACATGAGAGACTGCATCAGTTAATGAACATGGAGGAAGACCAAATCTTGGCAGGATTCCACCAACAAGTTCATAAAGACCTCAGAAACAACACTGGTGCACTCGACACCCATATTGGAATAAATCCAACATCCAACACTGGAGGGCACGAATACAGACATACTGACAAAAGTACAGGAGACACAAAACCCTGAAGGAGTTACAACCAGAAAACATCAGACCAGTTCTGGAAGGAAATGGAACGAAGCTGAATTTGGACGCAAAAATTGAGCCAGATGAGTCTCAAATGACCGTATCGTACCACCCATTGAAGGGAGCGGTCGAGGATATCACGGGTCATCCAAAATGGTAGACTGAGGAACAAAGAGAAGTCACTGGAAATTTGAGCCAGCCATCGCCATCAAGGAAAGACAAGATACATATACCCATATCATCTTGCAAGAAACCGACAACATAAATCGTTCTACCACTCATATCATATGGGGTGCAGGTAGGAACAAAGTTACTAGGTCACATAAGGAAGCGCAAATACTCGGACTGTGACATGAAAGATGAAGACAAGTTCCCAGAAATTACAAAAAGAGTATACATGGAGATGGTGGGCACGAGTCGGTTTGGGGAATCGCTTGATCAACCACTCCAATGGGAAACCATGTTACAAAAGACAAAATTTTTAGGTCTGTTGGACCTACCACATTTTGGCAAGGGTCAACACACAACAACATGTGTCAAGCAACTGCTAGCAGTCACACATGGCGGGGACATCTAGTTGGACAAGATCGTGTTGATAGACGTAGAGCTTATCGCGAACATAACAAGATTTCCAACTCGGGGCATGGATCCCGTGCATTTTCTGGATGAAAAATCTAGGGAGAAAGTGCTAGAAGAAGACATGAAGAAAAAGTATGACACTGTTAGGGGAACAAGAGGGATCATTATCAAAAGGATCAACGATGTCGCAACACAACTGGGCATGGAGATCTTATCCTGCAAGCTGCTAATAAAATGTCACAGGGAAGAAGTCCCAGCTGGAATTGTTCCAGTTGTAGCTCAGTTCCTAGAAGGCACCTTAATGAGCTGGGCACAGTATCTCTTGAACCTATTCCTGACTGACTGCCAGGATGCGCTGGTTCTAGGAACAAATTTCCACTATTCATGGCTGATCACACTAATAGCCTTCATGGGATGGAGAGAGACAAGGTACGTAGTTTTTGACACTAGACCCAAACCAAATCAAGGGGAAATAATTTTTTTGCTCAGAGCCAGGCCAGAGGCCATGAGAAAAAAGGCGAACGGGTCTATCTTTAAAGGATACCTATGCGATCTATAAGAAGCCATATCCAAGATGTGGAAAATAACAACAGAAGTTGTCGCGCGATATGGGGACATCGCCAACTTCCAGGCCACATGACATACAATGTGGATACAGGTACGAAAGGATCTGGATAAATAGTGCCTGCAAATGCGTTACTGTATCATAGAGGGTGACATCAACATGGTCATCAACGAATGGGATGATGAGTGGAAGAATCCTACCCTTACCTAGGAAATTTTGAAAAAAACAACAAAAGAAGAGGCAGGGCTGGGAGAGACCCAGCCAAAGGAAATTCAAGTGCCCAAGAGACGAAGAAAGGGCCAGGGAAAAGAAACAAAAAAAAAAAGGGCCAACGAAGACAGGGACCTAGAACGAAAAGAAGGATAAGACATAGTCGGCCATGGAGCTGCAAAAATAGGTCGAGTCCGTGAAAGAGACCGAAACAAGGTCCAACCCACAAACCACAAGGGAAAACGAGAGTCTATCCATGCAGATAAGAGGCGCATGCAAGAAATCAAAGGCATAAAGAACACTGCTAGAGTATACGATCACAGATGACGATGGGGAAATTATAGCCCAAATGGTTCAAGATTTTCTATCTGAGGACTTCGACCATGCTACACACCACAGGGATAGGATTGAAGAGGAATTGGTAGACATGCAACAACTCCTCAAGAAAATCGGGGAAGGGAAGCCAACAAGCAGCAGGGGACTCGAACCATTAGCACCGTAGAAACAAGGAAGAGTGCAAGAAGAGGAATGAGTGTCAGTCTAGGAAATACTGTAGCCACATGTAACATTGCATATCAACCCTAGTATGCTATGCATGGATGAAATTGTGGGGCAGAAACTCTTTAGGGAATTAATCCAAATCCAACTTGTGTTGACAAGGATACCATCAGGGGTACTACATAGGTTACAGGTTAGTGTACACGAGGTACAGTCTCGCGCACACAAAAACTTAACTGAATTGAAGCAGGAAACAAAGAAATGAGATGAGCTGGAAATAGTCTACGAGCAGGCTAACTATGAGACCTAGGAGGAAAGGGAGTGCATGAAATTATTGGAGAAGAAAGTGGTAGGAACTTACGAGGAGATTCGATAGGCCATAAAGGGAGATGAAATCATAGCAACAAAAAATATTGATCGGATTGCACAAGAAATCGATCAATACTAGAAGGAGATAGAGAATATTCGAGAACATATCATACCAACCACTCCACCAGCGGTCAAGGATCAAAGGAAGAAGGAAGAAACAACGTAGCTACAGGAAATAGAGCAGCAGGTCAGTATAGTCGCTGACTTGTTCGATAAAGAAGAACAACTTTGGATGAAGTTAGAGGAGTATCAACAGGTCCAAAAGTGGGATAAGGAAGTAGAAATGATCAACATGATCCAAGAACTCAAACAGAGTAAGAAGACAATTCCAATTACAAAATGCGTCAAGGGGATGCAGGAGATGAAGAAATTACAAGCAGATCTCACTACCACGCAAACACATAAACATGAGAGGCAGGCTCAAATGGAACCGTTGCAAGAACAGGTAGTAGAAGTCCTAGCACAAGAAGAGGAAGACAAGGCACATATAGCAAAAACCCAAGTAGAGTGCATGGAACTGATCAGTTACATAATTGTAGTCTAGATAGTGGACACACTCAAGGAGAAGATTGCGCGGCTGCAAAAACAAGCAACAGAGCTCAGGGAAAAGTTCTAGGCGATCACCAAGGAGGTCGAAGAAGCACAAAAATGATAGGTGGATCGGGACAAGACACATGTTAGTGTTGGGGGCCTATTGGAGGTAGGAAAAAAGCCAAAGGATAAAGTGAAAAAGCATGGAGTTTTTGGGAAATAAAGCGTGCACGAGCAAAGTGACAGCTGGAAGAAAGAACAACATGCATGCATGCAAGGGAAAGCAATAGATGGAAGGAATAACAACACACACACATGGGTGGAAGACCTAACGATGTTAGGGTTAAGGTTTTTAATGTATTGTAAATGACTAAGGAGCTCGAAGCATATAAATAAAGATACGTAGGTATCATGGGGGGTTGGATTTTATGTGGTTCGGTTCAATTGGAGACAAATTACTATTATGCTATTGTAAGTTATGCATGAGTTGATGCAATATGTAATGTTTTGTTGTAAGACCTATTTTGTATAAGATTTTGAGCTAGAGAGAACGAGGGAGGGTAGATCTTGAGGGTTAGATCAAAGGTTGTGGAGCCTGGTATTATCTAGTCCACCTCATATAGATCTCACCCGACTGAGAAGGGTTGTAAGTGTGTGGTGATATAGATGCGAACATAATATAATAAAAGAGCTGAGAGCCAAATCTTTGTGGATGTATCCCTAGGAGGGGGTGAACCACAATAACATCTGTGTTATGTGATGAATGTTTTCATATCTTATTGTCTCAAGCCTTTATTATTGTGTTGAATGAATGAGTTATTCTATTGCTTGTTTAGTGCTTTTGCAATATTAAGGGAATAATCCTATGGATTTAATCCATAGGTTGCAAATAACAGTATGTTGCATTGACTAGTCATAATAATGGTTCAATGTCTGGCTAGATTATCTCCCACTCAATCCTAGGTTTTAAACACCTGAGTGTTACAACCACCCATTAAATCTATCTTGGGTGAGACTTTGTTGGTTTTCCAGGAGGGCCGATAGTTTTAGAGGCTTTTTTGGAAACCTGAACAGAAATGAACCCTGGGTCAATAAACTCAGACAATATAGGAGAGAAGTAACCAACAACTATCAACCATGTGCATCAATCACTCACACAACCTTTACCATAACAAGAGCATAAAAAATGCACATCCTAATACCTCATAGGCATTACCAAGACCAAGATGTTCTTTTAATAATATATCAATATATTTATGCCACATCAACCATATACCACATGTCAACAATACTACTAGAAAGTGCCTCTAACCATGCACCAAACATGTAACAATCATGTGTCACCAACACTAATAGAAAGTGCCTTTAAACATATACCAAGAATATCCCTCAATAGATCATATATGATAACATATATCTCATACTCAATATCACAAGAATATCATTCAAACCATGTGCATCTGTGTCTCACTAGTCATGGGCCATACATGTGCATACAATCACAATCCTGTGTAATAAACCTCACATGGATTAGACATCAAACCCTCTTTTATATGAAGCCTCAAACTACACCAACAAATTCACCAACACATGACAATCAAAATACCTCAACCATGTACCAATAAATACAAGATATGCCTCAACACTCAACTGAACAAGATGCAGAAATAATGAATACTAGGCATACTAGTGTCGTAATTCTATATATCTAGATCATACAATAAGTGTCATACAACCAACAACCTCTCTAGGGAAAATCCTCAAACTCCCATAAGCATATATCATGTATAAAAAAATATCCATCTACACATAAGAATACGACACACCTTTTGAACTTGTAGATAGATCTACTATACCTGATCACTATAGACCTTCTTGGGAACTTTCTTTCAGACTATGAGAACTTGGCACTCTCACCAACTCAAGCTTTCATGGATTTTCCCAATTGTATGTGCACTACTAGAATTCCAACCCATGTATGTACACAACCTCTTCCACTCCATCCCACGTACAACTAAAAAACTAGGGGTTTTTTCAGTACTTTTGCAACTTCGAAACTTTCACCGTCAACCCTTCTTGCTACCACAAACTTGCATAACTTCAAATGTATCAATGAGTACCTGCAATAAACCTTACAAAATAGTAGTTATTCAATGTGCTCAATAGGTTCTAGTAGGAGACCCTTGCTCTCTTATTTATACTCTTCAAGTAGCTTCCTCTATGGTTTACCTTCTAACTAACTTAACCCAACTTCCTTCTTTTAGGGTTAACCCACTTCTAACCACTTTTCCACTTGCAACCACTTTATCCAAAAATAGTAAACTCTCCACTTCTAGTTGCAAATAAATTATTTTTAATTATTTTCTTATTGCAACAACTTAACCCATGATTAACTCCTAGTTTCACCCACTTTGACTAGTGAAACTTATTCTAGGAGTTTCTAGAATAATTTGACTTATTTGACCTTCTAGGGTCTTCTATATAGCTCATGAGGGTTTTCCAACTTCACATGGCCATAACTCTCTAACCATGAGGAGTTATGTGGCGTTCCACATATCACCGAAAATTACATGACATGTACTATCCATATAGAATAGTCTTACCTACATATTCACTGCTCTTCATGTCTTTAAATATAAAACAAACTTGGGTCCCTTACTCATACCTTGTGCAATCAGAATTCACTACCGGACTTCTCCAAGGGTTGACATCAATATATAAGGGTTGACATAAATCTACAATATCACTCTCCAAGGGTTGACATCAATGAAAACCAACAAACAAAACCAACTTTCCATCAACCTAAGCCAATTGTCTGACATAAGTATACAAAGAATCCATTTTGGGGAAAATGGAGTTCCTAGAGCCACAACTCCAAGAATTCCTATCAGGATTATGATGGAGCCCTAGACGGGAAGTGAGAAATATTGAGGGACTATGGTGCAAAGAAGAGGGTACACTTCCTTGGATTATGTAGGCTAAGGGGGACACAATATTGCTGGTTGGAATTGATGTAGGAGTCATTAAATTGTGATGGTATCGAGTATTGTGATGTATTAATATATATATGTATACATGTACACCTATATGGTGATGTGCACCAAGAACAATGAAAATTTTAGGGGGAGGGGATTTTAAAACCCCTGTTTTGATCCCCCCATGTAGCATTGTATATTTGTAAATATTATGAATGACCAGGGGCCAAGAGATGTAATATGTAAACATTGTACATTGAAAATAATAAAATGAAATACACCATTGGCTGCTAGATGAGTGTGTACTAGGGTAATGAGGGGATATGATTCCATAAGAGAGGGGGATTAAGGGGGTATTTAAAGGGTTTTGATATTCCTTGAGTCTTAAGACATATTCATTGATCAATTTTCCATTTATCCATTTATCCCTTTGACTTATTCAACACTCAATCATTGAGTCCACGTAAGAGGTTGGGTGAGGAAGTTAGCTCACTCAGTTATGATAAAATGGATTGACTGTAATCATACTTGGGGTAATATTAAGAGTCAAGAAAGCATGGGAGAAGAGGAAATTTGAGTAGGAAGGAAGAAAATTTTTACAATAAACAAGAAGTCAATAAAACTAGAGCTTATTGGCACCTAAGGTTTTGGGGAAGTTTCACGTGCATGCCACAAATCAATATTCTGTGCATTCCCATGAAGATACCCTGTGTAGCACTAGGAAGGATCAACATCAATGTTGAACAAATGAATATCATGTGCCCTAACCCTATTTTGTACTAAGCTTAAGGAATGAAAGTGAAGACCACATGCAACGAATCTGAGTGTATCTTTGAAAATATTTTGTAATCAAGTATTATAACAACTCAAATGATCATGGGAAAATGTATGGATGAGATAGAAAGGTAGTTAGGATTACCATGCTCTAGGAAGATTCGGGGTATACTTGTGGACATGAAAAGAATGTGTATATTTTGTTCACTCAAGAGAGTGGAGTAGAGGAGTCAAGGAAGAGAGAGAAGAACATTTTAATAGAGATTTCATGACTCTAACAGAGTGTTGATTGGAACAAAAATATAGAGTTCCATGTCTAGTTTTTTCTAAGTCTTGCATGAGTTTATAATAGAGTGAGACTTGTGTAGGAATCGAGGAATGATACTAGAGTGCATAGAGTAGAGTGATGTAATGACTGTTGTATGCGTTTAGAGAACACAACGTAGATCTATGTTATGGGTTTTTCTATTTGAATGCAATTGAAGTTAATGAATGAAATACAAAGTCCTTTCTTTTTGAAATATGATGTGTGTTTTGGTTTGAATGTATATCTTCTTTACTTTCTGATGCATAGAACTATGTTATTTAGTTATGGATGAATGAATGTATGTAGACCCCATAGGTTTCCCTGTGTGCATTATCCTTTCACATCTGACACAAGACCACTAATCTCTATGATTATCATGGTGTCTTGAGTGAGACCTTCATTATTCCTAGACTAAACATTTAATATGTCGATGCCTTGGGTTTTTTTTTGGTTAAGCTTGATGAACATTGGGTTTTAAACCCCCTAATGAGGAGAGTGAATATAATACAACCCAACAAATGGTTTCGTTTTTGGGACTTGAAGGTTTTGTATTGCATGATAAAGGGGAAGAATGAGATAGAATCAATCTCATGAGGAAATACAAGATTGTTTATTTGAGAAGAAAGATGAGTTTTCATGACAAGAAACTAAGAACCTAATAACCAACTTCGAAAGCTATAAATAGAGGTATATCTACAGATATTTGGATGAAGTTTTATTTGTTGAGTTTCCTTGTTTATTGTATGAATGGTTGAAGAGGAAAATAACTATTAACACTTCTCTAGGAGTCCAAGAAACACTATTATGGGACAAGAATATAGTTAATAGACTAAAATATGTGGATAATAAGTGGGCTTGAGAAATCAACTTCTGGTTCAATCAGTTTAAGGAAGGATACATTGTTGATTTTTCCATTGAATACAATGATTCTTTTAGTGAGGCTGAAAGAAAATTTGTGAATGGCCCTAGAAAGAGACTATTGGAATAAATCCCTTTGTGGATCAAGATGTTGTTTGTAGAGAAGTAACTGATGTGCATGGAGCCCAGTAGGATGGCCAAGTAGACCCCCTCACATAAAGAGGGGGGGGGGGGTGGAGGATGGAATGAAGGTGGATAAAGAGAGAGAAAATGGATGTATAAGATAATGAGATGAGGTGAGAAGATGATGGAACCAGAAGAGTAGAAGAGAGAAAGAGCCGAGAGATACACAAGAAGAGTTGATCTAAGAAGAAAATCTTAGCAGAGGAGAGGAAAGATGATAAAAAGGGGTGAAGGAGGAGGGGTTAGAACTAAAATGAAGAGAAAGGAGACTACACCAGGAGGATGTGTGGGAGATATTTCTGTTCCAAAGAGGAACACATAAGGAGATAGGTCATTGAAGAGACATAATGTTAGGAGTAGGGTATCAAGTGAGGATACTAGGAGTAGTGGTAGTAGGGTTAGAGAAGAAAAATTTAGACCCCCTTTGATGTTGAGAGATGTATTCACATCAGAGGAAGATGAGGCGCATAGTATCAACACTAACATGGTATAATATGGCTATGGACGCGTTAGAGAAGAGAACGAGACTTTAATTATTGTGAATGGACTTGTGTGACTAAATGTAGGAATATATTTGGGATCCCTCATTGAAGAAAATGAGATAATTTGGAGGAAGGCCCTCTTTGAACCACCCCCTTGCACATTTGTAACCAATAAGAAAAAAATGAAGAAAGTGTAGAGACACGAGTAGAAGAAGAAAGAGTAGAAGAAAGGAGAAGAGAAGAGAGAAGTGAAGAAGAGGTTGAATTCAATAATACTTCACCAAGAGGAGTTTCAATATATATATATATATATATATATATATCACCAAAAACTAGTATTTAGTTGGGAGGAAACATCACTAGGTTGAGTATGGAAAACCAAGACACAAATATGAGGCTACCAGTGTTCCATGGGATGAGTAGAGATAATGCAGAGAAACATTGGTTTACATGTGAAGATATCTGTTCCATGAAGAGAATCATAGATGAAGCGTCTAATATAGAAAAACTAGAGACCACCTTCAGAGATAGAGATATAACGTGATATGTGAAGTACAAGGTGACTGCACCGATGGGATAGACAAGGTCATTGACAAAGATTAAGAGAGATATGTTTAGGGAGTTTTAGAAGCCTAAGTCAGAATCATAATGTATCATTGAGATTAAAGAGATCAAGAAACATATTGGAGAAACCATATGGGACTATGATCAATGGTTGAATATATTGTTGGACAGATTGACATTTCAAATCAATCATGTTCATAACATGGAGTGGTTTATTGTAGGACTCATACCCCACATTTGAGTCCCACTCACCTAGAAGAAGGTGATGACTTAGGTGAATTCCATGGAGATTACAATGAAACTAGAAGCTACACCAGGAGGTGGTGAGAGATCAATAGAGCTAGTGTAGGTGCAATCCTAGCTCACAAATCTCATGATGTAGTTACAATACATGGCTAAGGCTAATGTGGTGCGTGATCATGTGTGGTGTACTATGTTTTATTTGGAAGATCACGATAGGAGTGAATTCCCTACGCTAGGGAGATACATGGTGATGAGTGCATTGAATCCATTTCCAATTGGACCTTAGAATGAGTGGTGCGATATCTATAGACAATGGGGACATATACCACCCTAGTTCCCAACACTATAAATATATCCAAAGACTACATATACTTCATTTTATGAGTTTTGCAAATCCATGGGGCACGATGTGAACAATCATTGATCACTTCAACTAATGCAAAAACACATTGTAGATGACTTTTAGGTTTAGGAAGAATATAAAGGTGATGACCATAGAGGCATGGATAGAGGAGGATATCAAGGATTTCTGGGAGGAGGATATGGACAAGGAATAGGATGAGTATATGGTGATGGTGGAGGAAGAACACCTATTTTATTTAATTATGGTGAAGTAGTCCACATGCCATGATTTTGTACCATACCACGTACTTTTTGTGGGTACTATCATAGTATAGAGCATGTGACCAAATATTTCACAGATTTTTTGGTAAAGTGGGAAGAGAAGAAGGCACAATGCTGAAATATGGTGACTGTGGAGGTACGTGGAGATAAGAAAATAAAGGAATAAGATGATGTGCAGGTGGTAACTCGAGGAGGAATTCATACAAAAATGGACTTAGAGAGTGGAGAAATATTATGTCAAAACATCGAAGGGAATATAATATAAGTGACACAGGAACCTCCCAAGTTTGACGTTGCATGAAAAACACAATTCCTAAGAAATTCATATAGGACCTTAGAGGAACACAGAGTGCATGAAGAGTTACCATGCATTATGCAAAGGTTCCTGGGTGTGCAAAGAGGTGCAATGAGCCAGAAAAATAACATTATAGGAGGCCCGCATCCATGAAGAGTTACATCCCACAACACATAAATCATTGGAGGAATCTCATGTGCGTGAGGAGATACAATGTGTGTTATATAGGTCATTGGAATAAGTTTGAATAAATGAAAAGGTGTAGTAGGTTGAACAAAAGGAAATAGAGGAGTGTGTGCGTAAGGAGATGTGACACACGACATGAGAAGAAATGCAACACAATACTTGTCACAAGGAGCAAGTATAGGATCATGTAAGTAACTTCTTGTGTTTTTGTTTGAAAAACTTAAGAAATGTTAAGGCTACAAAGAAGATAACATATATGTTGACAATATGTATGGGGGAAGAGAAGACCACTGTAGCTATATCTACCCTGTTGCGAGAAAGGGATGTGTTCTAGGTGAGAAAACAAAAGTGCATAGGCAAAGAGTTAAAAATGATAGATGAACTCGGAAGCTATGATATGGATGGTGTCATGTTGGACATGGGATCCAATGTGAACAAATTTCAGAAGAAATATTGGGAGTTGATGAGAAAGAAAAACTTAGTGTGGTCCCTCATTCAACTCATGTTGGATAATCAATATCGAATCTACCCCATCGGTTGACTATAGTAAGTAGAAGTGAATATCGAATGGGTGAAGACTAAATAAGACTTTGAGGTGATTGATATCATGGATGACTCAGATCCCTACCCTAGGTTACTTAGCATTGACTGGGAATTTGAAAACAATGTAGTTTTGAATATGAATAAATGAAAATTTTCCTTTAAAACATATACCTTTTGCAATATATAATGAGAGTGACATATATAATGAGCCTGTGAATGAGGATGTACACAGTTCCATTATTAATAACACCTATCAGATTATAAGGTGCATATAATATTATATCAATCCTATAGTGGATGGTGAGTCAGGTTGGAGAATGTTAAGTACTAAATAGTGGCACATGACCCCTTAATTGTGACATATTACATTATTATTCTTATTTTATTTATGTCGGCTAAGGTCCATTAGTTGTAATTGTACATCCTAGTATCCTATATATACCAATGATACCTTTTCATTTGGAATCATCTTGTATTGGTAAATTTATGTGGTGTATAAGGAGGTTTCCCCCTTGAAGAGGCTTATTATATGAAATTATCTCTTTTTCAAGGCCTTGAGTACTTATTCTGAGGTTTTTATGCTATTTTGATATTTGGTTCTTAACATTTAGTATCATAGCTCAAGGTCTCCAGGTTTCTCTGCCGCATATGAGACACCTTTGAATTTTAGCTATAACGTTTTTTCTACGAAGTTTCAGAAGGAAATCCTTGGAGGATATTTAGTAGACAGATCAAGGTACTTGGGGTTAAAATTCCATCTTCTGAGGCTTTATAATTTAGTATATATATCTTGTGTAAGATCAGGTTCTGGAATCATCCTGTGTAAGATCAGGTTCTGGAATCATCCTGAATTTAGACATACAAAATTTTCTCTATAAAATTGTTTCTGTGATTTTTCAAAACTTGAAACTTAGAGAATATTCAAAGAAATTATCAAGGTATTTGTGATAAAAATTCCAGCTTCTGGTTCATCCTAAATTTGTAGATACACTATGTGTAAGATAGGGTAGCTGGCTATATTAATTAGTCTCAAGCAGGTGTTCTGGGTAAAACAATGATATCTTCTTCAATGAGTATCCAAATTAAGCGAGACTAGTTGCATTGGATATTGGACAACTTTTAGTATTTCTGGTGCAAGTTTCAGAATCAAATATCATATATTGTTCTCTTGGCATGCTTTACAAGTATGCTCTCATGGAAGGGCCAAAAATTAGGAAGGTGTGGAGAAGTTACCATAACTTCCACTTGGAACATACAATTTTGATCAGACTTATGAAATTGTAGAGAAGACATATCAAAGAACTACAAAATGAAATTTCAGACCTAGTAGGGCTGAAATTTTGGAGATATAGTAGAAGAAAGATCGTCTAGCAGAACCACCTCCAAATCAAGGTTTAAAAGGTGTGTTTTGTTTTTGAAAATTTGAATATATTTTGACTATAAGATTCAATTGGGGTGATTAAAAAGGTATAATAAAGTGGGATAAAATGATTATCACATAAATATGAGAGAATCTTAGGGATGTTTAGGTACATACGTATTTCAACGTCTCTACAAGTAGGAGTTTTCGTTACATGTCAACGCTACAACCCGAGGATTGTGTGGTTCTTCCATGTACCTAGAGTATATTGGAAGGCCCCTTTTGAATGGTTGTAGATTAGACAACACTACTAAGGATCTAATTTCTCATGTACCTTGCGTATATCAGGAGAGCCCTTAGAATCCTGAGACTTACTGAGTAAACCTTTTGGTCTTATTATTGTTATAGTACACCGATAACAACACTTAGGGAGATCACTCTCTAGTACTTGGGTAGTTGCATAGTACGACTAAGGGCATGGTCAAGCCTCCTTATTTAGTGCCCTGAGGTATTGGGCCGAGTAATATTGTTGGAATTCACACGTATATCAGAGAGCTATAACACTTGTCACTCCCTTTTCTGTGAGGACCTCTGCCTAAGCCAATGAGGAATTCCTACCTTGCAATGATACTTGGACAACATGCCACCAAAAAAGGGAACTTGTATACCAAATAATCCTTCAAACAATCCTACTTGGACTCTTTATGAAGGTGAAGATAAGCGCAGGGACATAAATGATTTACAAAAGAAGGTAGTAACAAAATATGAATTACAAGGGATTAAGGATTCAACTGAAGCTAAGTTGGAAGCAATAATGGATACTAAGATGGATGGTTTAAAAAGGGATATCATGGAATGATTGAAAAATTTCCTAATAGAGAGGCCACCTGAAAGTGAAAATGTATCCAATGAGGACACACGAAAGATGAATCAAGACTAGAGAAACTCCAACTTTGGGTTGAAGACCAACCACTTTCCTAATATCAACATGAGGAAGTTTTATGGCAATGATCCAATCACATGGATACTCCATATGGAGCAGTTATTTGATCTACATGATGTGCCACACACACAAAAGGTATGAATTGCATCTTTATATTTATAACCCAATAAATTTGTGTGGTATCGATGGCTTTGTTCTCAGAAATCACTTGTCACCTGGACAATTTTTACGGAAGAAATGATAGCACACTATGAGGATACAAGGAGCAATATCTTCTTCATCCAATTGATAAATCTCAAGAAAAAGGGTTCAGTTGCGGAGCACATTGAGAAATTCCAAAGATTGAATATAAAGGTAGCATATATTCCATATGAGCACCTGATTGATGTATTCATAGGAACTTTAAAGTATAACATTCAAAATGAGGTTCTCCTTTGGGAACCCAAGTCATTGGAGAATGCATTCAGGGTGGAGAGAAATGTTGAAAGTAAAAATATGTCTATGGCTACTAGAAGGACCACACCTAACATCTATCGAGAGTGTTGGCACAGGGGCAGACCTATGGTTCAGCTCCAAGAGCGCACCAACAAGCCCTAACTACTGGCCCTTTCGGTAACACCTGTGAAGAAGATGCAGTCTCACCCGAAGCAACTATGAGGGGGTTGCAGGACAAAGATTTCTACAACCAAGGAAATATCAAGAGGGTCTCACAACAACATCATAATCATCATATATCAGTTTCCTTCTTAGATCTACTCTGCACGATTATATATCTACTCTAACATAGTTATGCAATAACAGAGTAACAATGACAAAGATAAAGACATCAATCACACACACATAACACCAGACATACGTGGTTCACCCTCTCTCTAGGGATACGTCAACAAAACTGTGCTATAGATTTATTAAGATAAATCATACAGTTCTGATCTGTGCTCTCAAATAGCAGATATTATTTCTTCTTTCTCTCTTTCTCTCCCCTTACTGTGCACCCAGCTTGAGGAATTGACCTTCGCACACAGATGAAGATCTTACAATACCAGGAATCTCTCTCTCACAATATAATGTTCTCTCATAGAAACAATAGAAATAGCTCAACAATAATATCGTAACAATCCAACCCAGGTCCATAAGACCTTTATTTATACATTATAATAGCCCATCGACAGTCTTAGGTCACAACCTAAGTGTCAAAACCCTAGATACTAAAACCCTAGGTGACTAAAACCCTAGGTCAACTTGACTTGCTTTTCCCGGGCTTCACCAGCATGTCTTTCCTTTCTTCCTGCAGGGTGATAAAGGTGGATTTTCCCACTTGCTGAGCTACCCTCTATCCATCTTCCTTTCTTATCTGTCATCCTTGATCCTTTCATCCAACGACTTTCTTTTCTGTACTTCACTCCATCTTTTTTTCTCTTTTTCTCACTTCGCCCCAGTAACAGTTACTGTGTCTTCCGTGAAGTGCACATTCAACCTTTTCTTCCTTGATATTTGATTTCTTCCATAACCAAGGGACAAAAATCCCCCAACACTCACTTGTGATTCATCCCAAGTCACTTTAGATTTGGTCCTTTTGTTCTACTTCGACTTTTAGACTGTGCAGTGCAACCTTTGTTTTATGCTCCATGCCTCCCTTCCTTGTGCAGACTATTTTTTCTGTGTCTGGTACCTAGTTTAAACTGCACTTGGTATTTAGACCCTTTTGTTCCATGATCCTACTAAGAAATGCTAGGCAGTTGGTTGTCGTAATACAACTTCAGCCAAATCCCATTCACCAAGCCTTCCTTCCACTCTTCGTTTAACGTATTCAGCTGTGCAACTCCTCCTTCGGTAACATAAGCAATCTCATATGGTCCAAGCCAATGCATTCTGAATTTACTTGGATATTTTATAAACTTGTTGTCATACACCAATACTAAATAACCATGCTTAAATTCCTTCTTGTTGATCTGCCTACCATGATATACCTTCTCTCTCTCCTTCTGTACCTGCTGGTGGAATCTTGCAACAAATTTGTCTTTTTCGAGTTCAACCAACTATGCGAGCCTCTCTTCGACAGCGCCAGTATCATCCATGTCTATGAAGGAATCAATTCTTAAGCTTGATACCAAGTTTTCCATTGGGAAAACAGTGTCAAGGCCATAGACTAACTTAAAAGGGGTCTGCATGGTCAACTTCTTGCAAGTGGTTCTATAGGCCCACAGTACTGCTGGTACTCTTAAACCCTAGTCATCCCTATTTACACTGTATATCTTCATCATCGTTGTCTCCAAGATTTTGTTGAAGGATTCGACTATCCCATTTGCCTATGGATGGTAAGGTGTGCTCTTCTGATGGTGGACTGCAAATTCCTCAGTCAATTCTTCAACTGTCTTATTGATGAAATGTGTTCCTTGGTCACTCATAAGGATCTTGGGGCATCCAAACCTGGTTATGATATCATCAAATATAAGGTGCATGGTTGTAGTTGCAGTATAGTCTTTAACTACTCTAGCTTCAGCTCATATGGTCAAGTATTCTGTTGTAGTAATAATGTACCTTTCTCCTGTGCACTTCCTTGGTGAGTTTATAGGTCCCACGAAGTCAATGGCCCATTTTTCAAATTCTTGTAGGGTCATCTGTGGTGCTAATGGAATTTCATCTCTTCTGGATGGTTTCCCAACTCTCTGGCATACATCGCAGGCTCTGGCATAGTTTTTAGACCCTCTGTGTAAGGCAGGCCACCAAAGGCCAGCTCTCAGAACCTTCTGCGTAGTTTCTCTCCCTGTGTAATGTCCTCCTACGATGCCTTCGTGAGATTTTGCGAGGATCAATGGTCACTCTGCCTCCATAACACATCTCCTTAGTATCTCATCAAGTCCCATCTTGTATATCTATCTTGCTATAAGTGAAAAGTTGGCAGCGCACACCACTAGTTGTTTCTTCTGAGAGATGGTATACTCACTCAATTTCATTCCTGTTGACAGGAACTAGACTATTTCTGTGAAGTGATCATCAATATTGGTAATGGCTAGCAGCTGTGCATCCGACAGTGTTTCCTCCAAACTAGCGGGTTCTTTTCCATGCTCCAACCTTGACAAGTGGTCAAGGCCTTTATTCATCCTTCCTGGCTTAGCTATGATATCAAAATCATACTCTTGAAACAACAGAATCCATATGCATATTATCCCCCCCAACACTGGAGTGTTGACTAGGTACTTCAACGCAGAGTGATCGATAAAAATTTTAAAGTGTCCTCCCAGCAAGTAGTGGCGAAATTTTTGCAGTGCATACACCATGGCCAATCCTTCTCTCTCTATAGTGGTGTAATAAATTTCAGTTGTAGATAGCTTCCTGATAGAAAAATATAACATATGCTTGATGTCTCTTGTTCCCGGTCGAGCTAACACATCTCCCAATGCAATGGAAGATGCATCAACATGCACATGAAACTCCTTACTCCAATCTGTAAAAACCAGAATAGGTGCAGTAACCATCTTTTGTTTCAGTGTGTCGAAGCTCGTCTGACATTCTTCTGTCCAGCTACACTGACAGTATTTCTTCAACAAATTCTCCATAGGTGTTGTAATCTGTGCATACGCTTTGATGAATTTTCTGTAGTATCCAGTATGTCCTAGCATAGTGTGCATTTTTTTGACCGACGTCATAGGTGGAACATCAACGATAATGCCAATTTTAGATGGGTCTACCAACAATCCTTGCTTACATACAATATGTCCTAACAACACTCCAAATGGTGAGAAGAAGATGCACTTCTTCAGATTCAAAGCAATTTGACACTGTCTGCACTTATCCAACATTAGTTTTATACATTCAATATGTTTTTTCAACAAACTAAACACAATCCAGTCATCAAAATATGCTTCTAAAAATTTATGCAAAAATTATTTAAATTCTTCAACCACCACCCTAGAAAAGATGGCTGGGGAGTTCTTCAGTCCAAATGGCATCAATGTATATTGGTAAGATCCCCATTCTTTGGAAAACGTGGTCTTGTGGTGATCTTCCTTAGCAATCTGGATCTAATGGTAGCCTGAAAATCCATCTGTAAAAGAATATACCTCCTGGCCTCCAACATTGTCTAATACTTCATCAATGAATGGTGTAGGGAAGGGGTCATGCAAACATGCATCATTCAACTTTATGAGATCCACACATATCCTAGTCTTGTACTACCATAGGGATAATCCACTCTAATTCTTAGATAAGTTCAATAATACCTGCTTCCAACATTCTGTCAAGCTCAATTTTCACTTTTTCTTTGTATTTAGGGTTCAAACTGTAGGGTCTTTGCTTGATGGGCTTCACACCTGGTTTCAAAGGGATCCTCATTTCTCCCATAGGTCCTTTGATGCCCTTCATCTTAGTGAACTTGGTCGGAAACAAGTCCTGATCCTTGTGCAGTAACACTGTAATCTTGTCAATGGTTGCAACATCCTAGTAATCTCCGACATTGGCAAGCTTCGGGGTCTCTTTTGTTCCAATATTGACCTTCTTAATATTGATTTGTTACCCAATAAATTATAGATCAATTCTAGGTCCTTCGACATCTCTTTGGACTTTTGTTTCTTTCATGTTCACCTTCCTTGGATCATCGTCTTCATCAGCATTGATGTTGTAACAACTTTGTAGTTTCTGGAATGGAGTAGTCCATTCATCTTCTTATTGTTCCATAGGGGGGACAAAGGCCTCATCAAATACCTTCTTTCTTACAATCTGTAAGGCTTGGTCTACTGATGGAGATTGGATTTCAAAGAAAAAGGTTGTTACAAAGTTCTGAGTCATACCTTCACAATCTGCAGTGATGAGGCGCAGCTCCACTTGAAGGTACCAATCGATAGGGGTCATATCTAGCGTTTTAATTAATCTATGTACCCACTGTTCTTGAGGAATATTGCTCCAATATTCTTCACATCTTTGCACATGGTATTTTGGGAAACTTTGACTTGTGTACCTTACTTCGAAGCTTTCTGCTTGGGTTGAGAATCGTGTTGTCATCAAATTTTAGCATTATCCATTCTGTAATATTAATTTTGTGTGTCCCCCACCATCTTGCTGGTGTGGCTTTCAAGGACTCATCCATTGCCAACAATCTCTATTGTGTTGGTACACTTGCTTCAAATTCCATCAAGAAG